>PVJD01004397.1:0-137789 GCA_004026545.1 Mormoops blainvillei
AACAAACAAGCAAGCAAAATATAACCAGAGACATTGAAATAAAGAATAAACTGATAGTGACCAGAGGGATGGGGGGAGGGGGATAATGAGAGAAAGATGGGGAAGTGGCATCAAGGAACATGTATAAAGGACCCATGGACAAAGCCAAAGGGGAGAAAGATTAAGGGTGGGAGGTGGGGGTGGGGGTGGCAGGGGAAAAGGGGTGGTAGTAAAGTGGAGACAACCGTACTTGAACGACAATAAAAAAATGTTGGCATTAATAAAAATGTACACATGTATTTTAAACATAATTTGAAAGGCAGACACATAAAACTAACACCTTAATCATTTTTATGCTAACAAATTCAAAAGGAAAGAAATTACTTATAAACAGCCAGTCATCGAAGTTTCTGGCAGAGGTGAATCTACATCTGTTTCTAGACTTATCTTGCATTTTTTCACTATGCAGTTATATTACTTTTCTATTGTTTTATAACAAATGATCACATACTTAATGATTTTGACTTACACAAATCTATTGTCTCTTTTCTATGGGTCACAGGTCTGGGTATAGACCCACTTATTTCTCTGCTCAGCATCTCAACAGGCTGAAGTCAAGATGAGCCAACCTGTGATGTCACATGAGGTTCAGTCCACTTCTGAGCTTACTCATTGTTGTCAGAACTGAGTTCTTTGCAAATATAAGATTGAAGTCCCCTTTGCTTTGCTGGCTATCAGTCAGGGACTACTGTCATATCATAGAGGTCACTCTCAGGCCTTTGTAACGTGAACTGATGCCACAGGCAATTCACAGCACAGTTGTACAGCTCTGCAAGGCCAGCAGGTGAAAAATCACTGCTGCTTAGAGTCTCTCTGACTTCTTTTAAGGACTGACCTGATTAGGTCAGGTGTACCCAAGATAACCTTTCTTTTGAATAACTTAAAGCAACTAATTAGGGGCTTAAGTTACATCTGAAAAATCCCTTTGCAGCAACACCTAGATTTGTGTTTAGTGAAATAAGGATGAACAGGTGTACACCAGGGCCAGGGACTCTTGGGGACTGACCATCTTAGAATTCTACCTACCACATAGTGGTAGTCATTAAACCATTCACTATTTCCCCGAAGATCCTACCCTTTCTCACCTCTGTTCGGCATTGCTCATGCCATCCCTCAAATTTGAATGCCCTTACCCTGCTCTATGGATGAGGTTTTCAAATTCAATTTATTTGTGAATGGCTCCTTTTACTTTGCATATTGTCTTCAAGGTTCACCTATGTTATAGCATGTATCAGTACTTTATTCTTTTCTATTGCTAAATAATATTCCTTTGTGTGTATACATATACATACATATGTGTGTGTGTATATATATGTATATGTATGTCTGTATCCTTAGCTTTTCAAAAGTTTGAAGTGTATCTGTGAGCATGTGTGCTTTATCTTGATTTATTTTGTGCATCCATTAGCACGATCTGTCTTAAGGTAACTTCTTTGCTTTATGACATTTTGACCTCATAGGAACCAGTTTTCATAGGAACGCTCTATTTTTGGATTGTGGGAGAAAACTATACTATATTCTATGTATTCATTTATCACTTGACAGTGATTTAGGTGCTTCCACTTTTTGCCTATTGTGAGCATGCTTCTATGAACATTTATATACAAGTCCTTTTGTGGACATTCACTTTTATATTTCTTGGGTACATACCTAGGAGTGGCATAGCTGGTTCATACTGGGTCTATGTTTAACCTTTCGAGGAACTGCAAAATTGGTTTCCAAAACAGCTATACTATTTTGCATTCTCACCAAGATTAAACGAGGGTTTCAGTTCCTCTACATACATGCCACTACTCTTATATGTCTTTTTTGTTATAACCATCCCAGTGGGTGTGAAGTGCTATGTCATGATTTTGATTTGCATTATCTTAATAGCTAATGATGTTGAGCATCTTTTCATATTCTTATTGGCCATCTGTATATGTTATTTGGACCTGATGACCTTTAAAGTCTATGTCAACTACCACCTCCTGCATAAAGTCTTTTCTAATTCTGTTGACCAGTTGTGATTTCACTCTCCTCTGACTCATAATAGAACTCTTGTGTAGAATTTAAATAACAATTATTGATCATCCCTGATGTATAAGATACTATACCAAGAGCCATCAGAAATATGTTTCTGCAGCTGATGTTAATATCTGGTTCCCATGAAGTATGCAACAATATCAAAAAGATAAAATATTTACATTCAGATTGCCTGCTTTTTTTTTTTCTAGCTTGTAAAATTAGTAGCCTGGAATAGCTCTTTTATGTCCCAGTGACATGAGTAAAGTCAACAGATATTTGTAGAATTAATTGTAGCCCCAACCTAAATTATGTCTAATTTTGTGATGCCTTTTAAGGAAAAAAAGATTGAAGTAACAACTCTCATCTCAAAAATACTGCTTGCTTATTTTTTCTCTTGAAATCTTCAAACATGAGGGTGAAATTTTAAAATTTTCTTAAAACAAGTTAGCCCAAAACACATGTCCATTTACCTCTTTTTCTCTAATGTGCCAAGTCATATATGAAATCCTGGAAGAGGCTTATCTCAAGATGGCCTCATTCATTTCTTATTAAAAATACAAATCCCTGGAAATTTAATTTAATTCAAATATTATATTCATACTTCAAACTTAAGATGAAATGCCACTTTTCTATATAATCTTTCTCTGTTTTTGTAAGGCAGCTAATTGATCCCTCTTTCTGTTCTTACTAGACTATGGTTTAGCTCCGTGAAGGCAATTGTTGTGCTGATTTGTGGTTAGCTATTTAAGCCCAACTCCCTCCATAAGCTGAAAACTTGTTTTTGTTATGGATCATGTTGGATTTCTCTGTGTATTCAGTTTTTAGCTCATACTGCTTTTGTCATGAAATCAATTTGATTTGATATTATGAATTTTAGATCATTTAGTAAGAATTATTGAATGCCTCTTACCAATATAAAGCAGGTGTTTTCTGTTATGTGTGAAGTATTTCTATGGAATCTGGAAAAATAACTGTCCCAAGTATATTTGAGGTTTACTTTGTTTTATCTTATGCTTTCTTATAAATGAATGTTATTTTAATTATTTAATATGCAGCATCTTAGCTCCTTTACTTTGGTTGAATAAAAATAATATCTTTTTTTACCATTAATGATTATATTTGGAGATTTTAAAATAAATTATTTTGTTCACTTTTAAAGAATTTTTTTAAATTAACTTATTAAAAGTTACCTTTGGCAGAAAAATATATTAAGGAGCCAAACTTAGAGCAAATGTATAATTTTTAAATAGTATTTAGGTCAGATTAATATAACCTCATAGAAACAAATATAATTTCTGAGAAAACATCATTTTAAAAGAGTGTGCTGAATTTTCTTTCTAACAGAGAAAAATCTGTGAAATAGTATTTTTTGTAATTTTTATTCTTTTTATTGGCAGAGTTTTGATAGCCTTCTAAAATAATTGTTTTAGGCAGCAAAGAGCATTCCATTTGAAATGATATTTGTACCTGATGAGAATTGAAAAATTCAAGACAGCATTCAAATCTCTATCACTGCTATGGTTTGAACAGAAATGAATGCCCAGTCATGTTGGACGTTTGTTTTAAGCCCATGATGTATGTCCCTCAACCACTGACAAAGATTCTCTCCTTGAACAAACTTTGGTCAGGCTCCTCTAAACTCTCAACCTGGCCCTGGCTTTTAGGATTCTACGATCATCTTTCTACATTCAGTTTTAGCAAAAATCCTGCTAAGATGGTTTGGCGGGATCCTCCATTGTGGCTACCTGACCACACTCCACAAATGGAGTCCACATCTAATCAGGGTCCTCACCCCCGACCGTCTCCCAGGTAATGTCTGATCACCCTGGCCTGCCTTCAGCAAGAATCCTCTTAGGTTGCTTTAGCCAGAATCCCCTTTTATACCTAATACTTCCTCTTAGTAACTTTTATCCACTAACCCCATGCTTCTCCTTGGCTATAAATTCCCTCTTTTCTTTGTTTTATTCAGAGTTAAACCCTAACTCTCTTCCCTTCTGTAAAACCCCATTGTAGTTATCTCTCTGAATAAACTCTGCCATACCAACTTTAATAAGTGTTATGAATAAATTCTTTTCTGTAGCATTATTCTAGGCTAAGTCTTTTTATCTTTAAAAGGAGCAAGTAAAAAAAATTTTAAATGTCCTTTCCAGGTTTCACATGTATGATTTTTGTGTTATTTTTCTTTTTCAAAATATATTTTTAAAGAGTAAAGGATATTTTATATACTGTCACTCAGTTTGGATTTGTCTGCTATCTACTTATGATTAGACTCAGGTTATGAAATTTTTGGCAGGAACACCATAGAGGTGATACATTACTTTAAGAACATTATATCAGGAGGTACATGACATATATTACTGGTGATAACTTAGATCATTTAGTTCTAAGTGTGTCTGTGAGGTTTCTCCACTATCAGGGTACTATTATGCTTTTTGTAACTAATATCTTGTGAGAAAATACTTTGAGACTATGTAAATATCATGTTACTCTTCTAATACTAATATTGACCCAGTTGTTTTAGCATTCATTGGTGATTCTTTTATAAATCAGTTATTACTAAAATAGTTGCCAAGTGGTGATTCTGGTGAATTTTTAAATCACTATATATAGTAGACTCTGGTAGGTTTTCTGCCGTTAGATTAAGAAGAAGGAGAAGGAAAAGGAGAGAGAAGAGGAGAAGAAAGAAAAACTCTCAAAAATAATGTCTAGTCTGTGCTATCTTTATATATTGTGCTTTGTACTTCCAATAACCCTGTAAGACATTTATAATACTGTCTCACAAATGGAAATGGGCAAATCACCAAATTTTAAAACAACAGCAACAACAACAACAACAAACCCTTGTTTCAAAACATGCAGCTATGAACTAACAGCCAAGCTTTAACTCCAAGGAGTCAGTCTCTCTCTCTCTCTCTCTCTCCCTGTCTCTCCTGGAAAATATCTTTATGTTCTATTCAAAAACCACAATGCCTAAGGATAATATAACTTTGAAATATATGACAAATTTGGCTCTGATTTATCTTCCTCATCTTCCTTCCCTCACTCCCAATCGCAGAAGCCCAAGTTAACTTTTAACAAAATACATCTAAGCTTTACCCCAGTGTCTTATTCCAAATTGATTTGCTATTGTCTTACTATGAATATTCTTTGGACCCACATTGAAGTGAAAATGCATATTTAGATAATTAAGATGTGACACAATTAGAGGTGTCAGAATTGAATAAGCAATTGCTAGGGATCTTTTTTTTTAGTTCATTTTTATTGTATTTTTTTTTCATTATCGTGTATCCCCCCCATACCCTCTTCTACCTCCACCCACACTCCCACCCTGCAATCACCATACTGTTGTCCATGTCCATGAATTCTTTCTCTTTTTTGCTTGATCCCTCCACTCCTCCAAACCTTCACCCCGAGCTCTCAGTCCACTCTCTATGTCTGTTCTACATTCCATTCACTCTTTTTGCATGTAACTCCATTGAAGCTGCATTTCATTCAATCAGTGAGTTTAATATATATATGAAATGTTACATATATAATAATATATAACATAACAATATATAATGATATATAATATTATTAGTATTATTAGCATATATATTATATAATATATATACAAATAATTATACTATATAATATATATGCCAATAATATATTATATATTAGTATATATATTATACATACATATATTATATATAATAATATATAAAATTACATTTTATATATGTAATAAAATTTTTATGTATATATAAAATGAAAGCCAAAATAATGACAGCATTCCACCATCTTGTGTTATTTAAGTCTGCAAGTTACTTTATTTTGAATCCAGTGGTTTGGTTAGTTGAGGTGATCAAAGCTTTTTTGAAAATCTACTCTCAGCACAGTTGACTTAAGTGCCACCATGAAACTTCAACAAACAGAGCCCTAGACCACCAGATGTCCCTGTGTTGGAAGACTTTGAAACGTCCAAGCATTAGGGGCTAAATCCTATTTGGATTCTTCCTAGGAGAATCCTGGAATGAGAGTATAAAAATGCGGTTTAATATTGTGCAAAACTAAACTTTTAAAAACTAACTCCCAAGACATTCTGGATGTCTTTGTGCACCACTGATAGCCAGTTCTAGAATGCTTAAGGCCCACAATATTTGGGAATTCATGCAAGAAAAAGAAACACTTCACAAAAGACTGACTTAAACAAGTTACAATTTGATGTATAAGGTCATCGAGCTGAATGTAATTTTTGTCACATTTACCACTTTATAAAAATACATATAAAGTTCAGCATTAATTTGGGCATGGCAATGCTTGAATAGTAGGAACAAAGCTGATAATAAGGAAAGTTTCCAGATGGTTTTAAGTTATGGTTGAACCAAACACCTAGGTTCCTGGCAATATTTTTACCCCTAAAAAAAAAGTGATAAACTCTAACATGAAATCCTGACATTTTAGGGATAATTCATTCATAGAGTGGAACAGTATTTCTTAATATTTTCAAATATGAGGGCCCCTGCATATAACAAAAATATTGAAGATATCCAAATAATAATAGTTGCTCAGATTGGGAAATGTTTTGATTCTTAATGTATTTTTAAAATATAGGGAAACTACTGTGAAATCATCAATAGTTATAAATGCTTTCTTGTTAATTACACTTATATCCATATTTATTTTGATGTGAAATACAGTATGTATTTACATAAAAGTATCATTCAGTTCTATAGACAGGCTTTCTGTATAAATGGATTAATAGACCACTCGCAATAAATATGTGACTTTCTGGAATTATTCTGCCAACTCTTTAGATAAAACAGTCGAACTGTTTTCTAGCTTGACTTTTGAAAATAATAATTTTGAGAACTTAAGTCAATTAGCATCTTTGTGATGTACTTTACTCTTTCAGCTTAATATTCTTTCTTACCAAATTAAGGGCCTGGGTGGCATGATTTTGAGAAACACTTCCAGCATTTCCATTTGGTACATTAATATATTTTTATGATTTTTAAAAAATGTTGAGTGCGCTTTCTGGTTATTATGGTATTTTGAAGAATTGCATATTAACTTACATTCTTGAGTTGATTCCTTCCTAGAACAAATTATTTTGTTTCATTTATTTGTACATTTTAAGTGAAAATCTCATTTGACCTTAGATACCAAGATCATTGCTTTAAATACCACTTGAATCACCTGTCTGGTTTTTCAGAAGAACTATTTCTAGCAAAATTTTTTCTAGCAAAATTTTTCTAAAACCATAAAGATTCTCAGTAGCATTATACAAGGCACTTCCTTTTCACCATGGTATCCTCATTCCTTATTGTCTGAAATCTACCATATCCATCAATTCTACCAAAACTCTCAATTGTTGGCCTCCTGGCAGGAAGTTTACAAGGCTAGAATAGTTCTTTTCTTCCCTTTCACAGTTCAGAAGTATCAGACGTGGAATGGATTTTACTTCGAATTATTAAGAATTTGCTGTTTAATTTTAGTTCCAGGTGAAATCACTCTGAGTTCTTGACAACAGAAACTATAACTTTGTAATTTCTCATTGCAATTCAATACTGATTTTTAAAAGTTCCTTTAAACTATATTTTATCAATGCAAACTGTGCCTTTTGCACAATGCCAAATTTTAGGACAGTAACATTACTGTTAATGTTCAAGGATATTTGAGTTGCATAAAAATACCAACTACTATTAATGATAATAATATTGGATTGGATTGTGGAATGAACCCTGGAATGGAAGTCAGGTAGCCTGAGTTACATTTCCAAATCGTATAGGAATCAATAGTACTATCTTTGTCAGGTCACTTAATATTTTCAGAGGTGTCTGATCCTTCCCATGCAGGGGAAGGGGCGAGGCCATATAATCTCTAGATGCAGTCCAGTAACTGAGAGAAAGAGAGAAAGGAAGGGAGGGGCTGAGGGGAAGAAGGGCGGGAGGGAAGGGAGGAGATGAGCAGCATCGATAAAAGTCCCTGTTCCTGTGCCTGTGTATTAGGAACTAGCTGTCCCGCAGAGCCCTACTGTTCCTTCGACTTCCTTGTCCACGCTTGCAATTCCAAATCAGCCCTCTTGCTTTGTTTCTTCTGAACAAAGAACAGAAGGAGAAAATTCCGTCAGTGTTTGAGAAGCCTTCCTTAGGTCTTGCCCCTTTCTCCTTTGCTCTCTTTTTGCTCTTGTTAAATTCGCTGGTTTATTTCAATCTCCCAGAAAGTTGCCGTTCTCTATTTCTTCCAACATAAATAGAAAAAGAACTCCTAAACACATGTTCTGTGTCCTCTTCTCCCAACATAAAAGATCTCAAGGAGCAGCCTGCAGTTGGTGAATGCTGAGTGCCTTTGCTTATCAAATGTGCACCCGTGTCCCTCTTTTAGCTCTTTTGCACACTGAATGCTCCTCATCACAAGGCACTGGGTGAGCTTATGAAAGCCGATGGAAGCAGGCAACATCAATTCTCTGGCTTCCAGCTCCCTCCTCTGTTGCAATGAACCACATTTTCCTGCTGCACTTGAGAGAATCAGTTTTTATTGGCTAAAATTGTTTTTTCCTTCAGAGCACGCACAACTGCCTTAGGGGGGAAAAAGTGGTTTGATTGTTTTTCCATTCTATGCAGCTTTTAGAATAGCTGGATATGACTGGTTTTTCTTTATCTATATTTTTTTTTGAGGGGAGCCAATTAAAAATATACATTATCTATATATATATATACTAGACAGTTACATGTTACTTAAAAAGTAAAGGAAAGAAATGAAGAGTAAAGACACCAGAGCCTTTGCAAGTGCATCCATCAACAGCAGCAGCACCCAGCCCCTTAAAATCTACCCATTAGTGATGGGCACTGTATCAATTTTAAATACCCAGAACCACGGAAAGAAGACAAGAGAGCTTTGTATCCTGATTAAATATTGCAGATGAGAGAGAAGAATAATATAAACAGCAATTCCTTTTTGATTAAAAGGGACCCTTTCCATCTGAAGAAGTCAAGTGTTTCAAAATATCATTATCTCCCTCCTGGAAGAAAGTTGTTTAGTGAAAGATGCTGACTCATTTCTGTGAACGATGATATTGGAAGTGGCATTAGTCAGCCTGTCATGAGATATTAATTCATATTCAAAGAAGAAAGGAAGGAGAGAAGAAAGAATGGGAGAGGAGGGGAGAGGAGGGGAGGGAAAAGGAGAGGAGAGGAGACTGGGAAGTAAAGGAAGGCTATATGCCTGAGCCAGAGTAACTAAAAAGCTTGAAACACAGCCAATATGTATGCTATTTCCAGATTCCTCATGCAAAACACAAGTTATGAAAGCAGTATTTATTCACCAGGCTGAATATGCAAATTGTCAGAAAAGCAATAACTTCATTGAAAGCCATTGCTATGGATGAAAGCTTCTAATCCAAACGTTCATTTTTTTTCACTGGGATTTGTTGATACCTAAATAAAAGCCTTTTCAATAGAAACTGTTAACATTTATGTATCATGAAAAGCAAAAACATGGGCATCATAATCTGGTTTTCTAACATAGTTTCTTTCCCTAAAGTTACAGAAGCCTAAAATAAACACACAAAGAAGATCAGCACCAAAATTATTACAGTCTAGAAAACTCTGAGTTGTTTTCTGATTGAATTAAATATGGCTTATTTTATTATTTACTCATGTGTTCCACCAATAGTCATCAGCCCTTACGCTGTGGCAAGAATTGTTTCAGTGTTGAAGAATTGTACGGTGCTGAATGAGACCATGTCCCTGTCTTCTTTGAGCTTGCATTGTAATGGGGGCAAACAAACAATAAACAGCAAACAAATAACATCAGTACATAAATTAGTGTTCAGTTCAGTTAAGAAAAACACTCTAGGTACTTTAAACAGAAGAATGAAACAGATTTAAGAGGGAAATGCAGTATGAAATAGGTCATAAGGTTAAATAAGGGAAAGTCAGAGGCCTGCCACTGATGTTCTTATGCTCAGCAGCACTTCGCTGTTGCTCGGCTGCACTGCAAAAGCTGGTTTTGTATCACGATTGCCTCTGACATCCGAGAAACTGGAGAATACTTACTGAAATGCAAAGTTTGGTCTTCTCAGTATTGTCTGGGTGTTCTTATCTCTACTGCTTTGCTCATCAACAAAAGCAGCAAGAAGATGATGCCACATAATATTTAGTTTTATCTAGAATCCTACTGCAAAGGAGTCTAGGAAGCATAGATGTTAGTTTACCAGCATCTGTGGCGTAGGACAGGAACCCAAAGGGAGGCTAAGTGGACCAATCCAGAGAATCCATCACATTGCACTTTGAGATAAATGGTATAAGGAAATAATTTCAGGGATGTGACAGAGAATAATGTCAGTGTTAGGAGCTTACTATGAAAGGCGGGTCAGAGAGGGCCCTTTGAGGAGCTCGTATTTGATCAGAAAGCTGAAGAAAGGTGCTAATGTCAATCATTTGAAGAGCTGGTGAGAGAACTTCCAAATAATGAGCAAGTGCAATGACACTGTTAGGAAGGTCATACATGAGGAAAGGAAAGAACAGGTGGCTCAAGCATAATGAGGTGGGAGGATGAGGCACAAAATATGAAATGAGAGGGGAAGGCATATAGTAGTGAACTATTCTGGACTTCACAAGCCATAAAAGAGCAGTCAACATCTATTGAAAAGTTTCAATCAGAATAACAAAATAATCTGCTTTACTTTCTTAAATATATGACCATAAGTGCTGTATAGACTATGTACTGATATGATTCAATCAATAACAGAAGCTGGAAAACAAGTTGAGTTTCATGTGATAGCCTTTTATGGCTTGGATTAACAAGGCATTGTAGGTGAGGTGGAAGAAAACAATGGTATTTGAGACATAGTCCAGAGTGGAACTGGAAGAAAATGGTGATATATTCCATGGAGCAAGAAATGGGTGTTGAAAAGAGAGAACCAAAGAATGGGTGCAAAATTCACTCCACTTACCATTCCGTTTTACATTGCTGCTCCTGACCTTTGTGTGTGGTATGTGTGTGTTTATTTTTACACTCAGCTCTTGAACCTGACACACCTGATATCTCCTCTTTCATTTGGACTTTGGTTCCCCTTCAGGACTGCAGTTATACTTACCCTTTGAATGGAGATGCTTCTAATGCATTACAACAACGATCCAGTTTTCTTTACCCCCCTCCATGTGAACACATGTGAACAGCCATTGGCCAATGAGAATTTGCATTCTAAATAAAGCTGATGACTTTGGGGGTGGGGGGCAATAGATTCTTCTCAGTTTCCTAGTTCTTAAAGAACATAGATTTCAAAAATAAGTAAATGATACTGAAAACATTTTTCCAGAAGCTTCTTTGTTCTATGAGATGTTTGACTAATGAATACATTGCCTTAGGGTTACTTAATATGGAAATGCATGACCAAGGACTTTGTCTTCCTCTTTCCAGACTGACAACAAAAATATTTATACCCACTCTGTCAGATACCGCTGCTCATTTCCCTAAAGAGAGGTGACATTTGCACAGTTGAACACAGCAGAATTTGAGGAATTTTCATTGGTTACTTAGTAATAGTTTCCAGGCAGTCTGTGGCAAGAAAACAACTTGAAAGAACACTGACAAGATAGACAAGAGGCTCCAGGTCACAGTAAATACTCCTAGATGATAGAATGAATTACAGGCACAGGCAAACACTTCAGAACTAAAGGAGGTAGCAAAGTTGAAGAAAACAGATGTTATGTTGACCTCGGTTCATCAAAATCAAATAACTAATTTGCTTACCATCTTCTAGTACTTTGAAAGGGTCCCTGAGGAAGCCAGCAGTGGCAGTGAATATGTAAACCAGGTACTTCCAGATTTTAGTGAGGTGCAGTTTTAGAGAACAAAAGCAGTCCCTGTTGGAATGCAAAGAAGACAATGCTGCTATAACATTAGCATAATGTATAGTCTCAGCTGACAGTATTCCTAGGCAGCAAACTGAAATATGGGGAAATAACTATGTTCGTTTTCTCTTCACCTCACTGCCTGATTGAAACACATAACCATTGAAAACTCAGCTGACAGGCTGGAAGGCCTTCCAACACCATAAGGCTGGGCTCTGGCATCGTCAGAATTACATGCAGTTCAAGAGTCAGAGGCTGAGTGTTGTTAGAGTTGATGCTCTTGAAGGGGTGTCCAACCTGCGGCCCAAGATGGCTATCAATGTGGCACAACACAAAATCATAAATTTACTTAAAACATATATTTTTTTTGCTCATCTGCTTTCATCAGTGTTTGTGCATTTAATACGTGGCCCAAGGCAACTCTTCTTCCAGTGTGGCTCAGAGACGCCAAAAGGTTGGACACCCCTGGAACCTATAGAAGTGTCAAGTAGCTAGTCATAGTCTTCAAGCTTAAAAAACATTTAAAATGATTTTTCAAAGGCTGAAAGTTGAATGCCTGGGCTTTTGTGATCTCGGTCTGGTCATTCATACTTCTGAGCCTCAATTTCCTATTTTGAATAAATTATATATTTAATCATTTTTTAAAAGATCAACTAATAATTTATATGCTATAAATAGTGTGTAACAGTTCTTGCTACACCATAGGCAAATAGTAAGTTTTAATGTCTTTCTGGCTTGGTGGATGCACAAGCTTGGGTTAAGGAGCATGAAATTTAGAATTAAGACCACCAGTTTATTCGGGTTCAGAGGTAGCCACGCTGTTTAATAGTATTTAGCTTCAGTCTCCTGAGAAGTCATTATAACTTCTACATTTTTATAATATAGAAATATTTTAAGTATTAAACTGATCTTATATAAATACAATTATACCTGAATAAATACTCAATAAATTATTGTTAAAAGAATGAATAAGTGAATGATATTAATATTTCAATTGGAATTCCTGTACTAGTATTTAGATAATTTTGACAGTTTTATTCAATAATATAAACTATCACCTCTGAGCCTCAGTTTCTTCATCTATAAAATGCAAGGTTTTGATTCTCAAACACTCATGTGTAAAATAAGCATCAGAGACTTTGTTAAAAATTAAGATTCCTAGGCTCCATATAAAAGGAGTTTTTATTAAAGTGTCTGTGGTGAGGCCCAGAAATCTGTATTAAAAAACATAGTTGATTGTGGTGCAGGGAGAGCAAAAACAGGGATACATATTTTTTAATCTGTACTAAGATGTCTTCTGGCACTGTAATTCTTTGCTTCATTTCATTCCTATGAACTACAGTAATGTTGTTGGCACGTTCTAGAAAACTGTGACTTTAAATGAAACAATGTATGATGAAACTGAATTTACCATAGGCTAATTAACATAAATAGAATTAAATACCTACAGCATGTTCCTGGTCACGAAAACATCACCAAACTTCTACACAAACACTCCAAACATTTTAAATATTAAACATTGAAATAAATGTGAGCTATACATACATTTAAGGAATATGAATAAAAACAAGATAATTCTTTCCAATCCACTTATTCTAGTTCAGGGTCATGTATGTCCAGAACCTACCCTGACTACTCAGGGGCAGGGCGCCTGCTCACAGCACACACATGCATGGGGAGCCATTTCATCACAGGACATACTCGCCCACACCCACACTCACTCGGACTGGGACAGGTCAGACACTCCGCCTCACCTCGGTGCACGTCTTTGGGATGTGGGAGGAAGCTGGCGTACCCAGAGCAAACCCACGCAGACATGAGGAGAACGTGCAAGCACCACGACAGGCCGTGGCCCCTCGATGGATTGTTTTTTTTTTCATCAGTGTTACAACAACATGAGTTTGAATGAAATGACAGTATTTGAAGACTTGCTGTATTTCAAAAAAATCTCCTGCTATCATTTGAGATGATTTCTTTATTCCTAATTCCAGTATCATATATATGTATGTACATTCGTGCACAGACATGCACAATCTCAGCTGAACACTATCATGGAAATTGCACTCTGAGGTCTTCTCTATTACCCATTAAAATAATAACTTTTGAAAGATAGAAGAGTAACTATGATGTATGGCTGCCGCACTGTAACATTTCTGGAGGTATCATTCACATTGGTCTGCCAGCTCAGTTAGCTCAGATAACAAACCTCTGATTCAAAGCGTCTAAATGATCTCCTGTAAGCCACGGAGCAGAACTGAGACGACAACAAAAATCTCAAGATTCCTAACATTATTACACTTACCTGCCTTCCAGAATACAAATTATCTAAACCCCTAAAGAGTTTGTGAGGAACTTAATACTTGAGATCAGGTATATTCATTTTTGTGTCTCCAGAGCCAGCCCAGGTTTGTGGTTGGAGTGAAAGGAGGTAACTTCATGAATATTTTTTATACCTTTTAAACATCATCAGACCTCTTCCACAGAGAGGCAGACACCTATTAATCCTAGACTGAAGCCAAAGCATAAAGATAACTGGAAGTGAACACCAATCACTTCACAAACAGAGCATAAAGAATTCCATCACTCTAACAGCAAACTGCCTCACCTCTTGTGCATTTTTCTATAGAGTCATTTTGCGAATAAATCTTACTCCTTGGAGGAGCATATCGCAGTAGCTACTGAGGTTGAGGAATGAGAGGAGTCGGTGCTGTGTGAAGAGTGGCTCAGTTCACAGAGTCTTGGGACTGGCACCTTCTCAGTCTTTTCTTAATGATGCCTTTTGGGAAAAGTGTCCTCCTTTTATATAGAAACAAGAGAACATTCCATTTCTTCTATGGTTTTGACTCTAGAAATAAAGAAGAAAATAGAAAAACTAGACCTTAAAATGTGCTGAAGTGGAAGAATGAAAAAAAAAGAGTACCAGGCTCTGTCATCCAGCTCTTGTCATTGAATTCAGGGTATTCTTCAGCCTCCACAGTTCCTGGAGGCAAAGTTTTAACCTGAAGTCAGTAACACAAACTCAGACTTGTGAGCACATGTCTTTAGAATATAAATGGGCGATGGTCATGAGAATGTGCTTCTCAAATCCCCAGCTGCAGAATGTGTCATTGACAAAGGACTTCAAGGGCAACTCCTACAAGTTATTGTGATATGTGGCGTGGTCCCATTTCCTTCCATGGCTGCTCTCAGCCAATGACTGAGCATGGTAGAGATGCCAGTGCAGGCCTGTTGCTGCAGGAGCTATTCTCCTTCAGTGGGCAGCTTTGCCTCAAGGCTTCATCAGTAGCCTTGTCAAAATTCCCTTAGAACAGCACTGAAGCCTAAGTTGTTTCCATCCAAACTTACTTCCTCCCTTCTCTCTCTTTATCACTCTGGGTCATACTTGTAAAATAGTCTGATGGGTCAGTCAGCATCTCTCAGCTTCCATCCATTTTATCTCACAGATTTTTTGCCATAAGTTACTTGATAGGTAATTCCATCTTGGATTCTGCGTAGCAAAGAACCTATATTAACACAAAATGTTTCTTTATATATTTTTTATTAAATCTATTATTAATTTTTAATCAGAGTTGTAAGATCTAAATAACCAAAATAAGAGTGTGGTTTTAGTGGGAGAAGAGTCAAAGAAGTTTTGTTCTAAGCAGTAGATCTGCCTACTCTGCACTGGAGATCCTTTTCCTTTTAAAACAATAGGAAAAAATAGTTGAGAAAATTAAGGAAAAGGAGGAATGGTTCTGGCATGTGTGAGTTTGTGATATTATGTAGTTAAATTTTAATTTGATTGCACGTTTCATACCTAATGTATATGGGGAGATTTCATAGGTAAACAGTTACTATTGTCCATTGAATTACCCAGGGTCACTTTTCCTATGATCTATTTGGTATTATAATAACATAATGGTGTCATTCTGCCACTAAAAAGAAGTCAGTAGGTCAATTACAATGAAAATGTCAAAATATGAAGTTTTTTATGAGTAATATTTTTTTCAAATTAATTTTTGAGAATTTTATGTACTACATTGATAAATTAAGTAAATTATTTTACTCTATGATAAGGATTATTATAAAAATTTATGTCACATTTGAAAATAGTTGTGTACATTTATTTTGATTATTATTACTATGCTGTGAATGTTTTCTAAGAGAAACATAATTAAAAAATGAAGGAAAACAAATAATGGAATACTAGTAGTTTCTTATCTCCATCAACACAAAAGATTCTAAAACAGTGAAAACTTTAAAGTATCATCTTAATTATTAAATTAGAAGAATTCAGAGTCACATTAATGCCCCTAATTTGAGCATCTCAGGAGCCTTTGCTTTGAAAATTTGGTATTATATTTGAAATTGGTAAATTTCAAATTCAAATAAAAATATCTATAAACATTTTTACAATTATGGTTCCCACTATCAAATATAGTAAAACCATGGACTTTGGTGTTAAATTAATTAATTAGTATAGTGAGATAATAGAATCTCCATCAGCAAGACAGACATGGATAAAAACGGCTGATCATTTATAAACTTCTATTTCTGTCATTCCTCAAGGGGAAATTCAATTTTAAAAATTTCTTGTTTAGAAAATATGTTAAAAATTGTTAAGAATAGTTGCCAGTAGGATTCAAACATGTTACCCACATTAATGGTACATAGCTTGATACCCATATCAGGTGTTATTTTTGTTCATTGTTTTTGGACCTCAACCTGACCTGAGTCCACTCAGTTGGGTGACAGCATGAGAGTAAGATATAGAACTCTTCGCCTCAACAAAATAGGTAATCACACTTGTGAAGAAGCTAATTCCCCCCAAACAGTAATGAAAATAAAGCATCTGTGAAATTAGATGGCATCCAAATTTAGCAGAGATGAGAAAAAATGGTTGGCAGAAAATGCAAATTAAATTTCTCTCTTAAATATCTCAAGGTGCAGGGTACTTTTTTATTTCTGGGACACCATCTTTTGAAACATGGTTGTGAATTACCTACTGAAGGTGAGACTGGTAAATGCTCTCTGTGTAGGTTATCGGCTTTGAGAGTAATCAAAAAGCACTGGCCTTTCCAAACCAATAAATTCATTAAAAAGTTTGAAAATATTATGTCTCAATTATGCATTAAACATATAAAATATGCAAAGCTGCTTATTAATAATAATTCATATTAATTTATCTTTTCTGTGGGATTTTAAGAAATTAATTTAAATATATAAGGTTTAATTTGTCCTAAATATGAAATGATCTTCCCTTTTCAAAAATAATATATTCCCTCTGCAGAAATCTTTCTTAAGTGTACACAGCATTGAGCTAAATGCTGTGGGGGTATAGAAGTCTTCAAGAATTACCTGGCACCAAAAGTTTTCAGTCCAGTAAGGAAACAAGAATACACCCCAGGAAACAGAAGCCAGCTATGGAAGACAGTGTGTTACTCAATAAATAACAAATTGGTAAATTACATTCAGCTCCAAAAAACCCAGTAAGCCCAGTACAAAGATACAGGGTTAATGAGATAAAAATCTCACAGTGATCTTCCTTTAGGACTTCACTGCCTATTGGGGGAGACAGATTGATATACGGAGCATTCTGGTATAAGGCATTAATTTATAAGACAGAAGTGAGCACAATGTAATAAATCTCCCATTTATAGGACACTTTCTGAAGATTTATGAAGATATACTCTAATTTACACACTAACATTTGTGACCACCTTAAAATGAAAGCAGAGTGTGTTTTTAAGAATCCTGGCCTTGGTGGAAGAAGATGGGATTCCCGTTAATTACAATGCTTTCAACTAAGATTTATGAGATATTGGGGATGCTGCTGTACCCCCCTCCATCATTTCCTCACACATTACAGTTAAGGTTGCACTAGATTAGGGTTCTAAATCTGAGGTCCATTGATCCCCAGGGAGTTTGTGAGTAGAATTCACAATGCCTGTGAATTTGAATGGGAAAAAAATCTCATTCATTAGCTTCTAACACAAATTTAGTATGTCCTTCCTTTATGAATATAGGAGATATATAGATGTAATTATAGATATAGATGATAGATAGATAGATAGATAGATAGATAGATGATAGATAGATAGATAGATAGATGATAGATAGATACAGATAATCACAGAAATATTAATGGAACCTCCAAATTTGATACCATGAGAGATCACAGTCATGGGTATTTTCAGATTACATTACAAATATTACAGATACCTCAAAATATTATTTTGATGATATTATGTCATTCTCTATATACAACATGTTAACATATAAGGGCATATATTACTATTCAAAAGTGTTTTTAAAATATTTTGGTAATTGTGTTTCAATACTGTTGGTTTCTTTGAAATGTCACATAAAATTGCCCATAGAATTTACAGAATTTCCAGAGAGGCACAGACCAAAGGAGAAAAGGGTTAACAGTCTTGCATTACATGATCTCTTAAGTTCTTGTACAGATATAATATTTTAAGCTCCTAATTATTGTTTAGAACATTTACAATTTTTTATCCTAACCATGAAATATGATTTCTAAATGTGTTAAGACAAAAAAAAAAAAGATCAGCAAAAAGAGAAGTATATCATGAATTTTTCACCCTATACACCCTAGGGTACTACAGCATCTGAACATGGAAACTGAAAACAGCAAGAAACATTAGCAGAAAGCAATTGCCATTGCACTTTGTGAGGGTCCTTTGTAGGGATATTTTCAGAAACTTCTTTTGCTAATTTAGACACTTGTCTGGCTTTAATACATTTCGGTTTTCTGACTCCCAATCCTGACTTCACCAATGCTCCTGTGACCACTTGTTCACGTTCACTCTCTGAATCACCTGTTTTTGACACTAGCTCTCAAGCAGTTTGACGGTGAACTTTAGAAAATACTAATGAAAGGTTCTTAAAGAATTAGAGAGTTAGAGAGTTTTATACTGCACGAGAACTTTAATGGACTCTTTAATGAGTGACAGCATTTGCAGAATTACATGATGCAATGCAGGTATCCCAGCTGAGGGCCCCAGAGCTGAGGAGTGCACATATTTTGGAAAGAGTCAAGACAATGGTCTATCCTGCAAAAACTCTGTGTGTGTGTGTTTGCGTGCATGTGTGCATGTTTAGGGACAACGGAAAATAGGTTAAGATAAGCATGTAAGCCTATATTAGGATGTCGAGAAAACCAGAAATTTAGAAGACATGCAGTGAGAAACGAGACCAAAAATACTACTTTAAACAAATTACAGGAGGAATAAATGGGGGGAGGGTGTAATTATGTGATTAGCATCATTATTACTAACTTTATTCTGTGTTTTATACTGGATTGTGCCTTCATACTACCTGTCCTATCTTTTAGAATGAAAAATTTAGAACACATTTTTTCCTGCGTAATTTAGGCCCACTTTTTATTTTTACAGTTTTCATCCTGATCATCAGAAAATACAGTGCTGTTTGTGGTTCTGCTTCACAAGAGTCAAAGGGGTGGAAGTTGGGGTGGAGGATCATATCAGGTCGCATTCACAATGTACCTTGGGAAAATATTTTTTGCTCTCCACAGGTTTTTTAGGAATTTGTTTCACTCTTCTTTAGTCTGCCTGAGTTTATTCAGCTCTTTTCTTCCTTTACATTCCTTATTTATTCACCAATAGAGAGGATAAATAATTTGGTTGGATCCCCATTGGAAGGAACCTTATGGAGTTTTGAAAGAACTAATTCTTTAGAGGTCATCTGATAAAAGAAACAAACAAGTGCAGTTCTGAATGACCCCAGCAGCTTAAGTGAGCATCTAAATTAGTTTAATAAAATTTTAATAAAGTAACACAAAAATAGTGTCATCCCTGAAAAGCAAATTTACTATATAAAGATAAGTAAATGTAAAAAATGTACCTCTTCTAAAATTACTAAGGAATCTGATTAAAAGCTGAAAACATTTACAGGAAGTTATGCTCTCTCATAACTTAAATACTCCATAACATATTTAGACCACAGCATGATTTCGGAGCAGTAAAAAGAAATTCTAAATCCCTTTCTCACAATTTTCAAGTTTATAAAATAGTTATATTCACAGATTTCCTTAACTCACAAGGTGCACTGCATTGATTTGCAAGGCACCAACAAAAAGACCTTAGGAGTTGCTCATATTTACAGAAAACTTTGTATAAAGACCTTCAGATTGTCTTCTAAGAATAGGAATATAGACATGCGTTAGACTCAAAGGGGCATCACAAGGAATCCGGCTGTTTTATGACTTGTATAGTCTTTTCAGTAACAACCTGCTACCCAAAACCTCAAAAATAGTCATGTTATAGTGAAGTTTCTATACTCAGGGTGTGTGAGAGAAATAACAAGGAGGGAATGAAAAGAAATGGTTTGTGTAGGAGCTAATGATGAGTTGTATAGTTGCCACTAACAGGTGAAAATAAAGAAAATGGGGCCAAAAGGAATTGTGTCTTCTGTAGACAGTCTACTTTCATGTACCAGGATGAACCATCTGAATTGATTAATCAAAACTATACCAGAATAATACCAGAGAGAGATATGTTCAGAAATAAATATTCACACTTACAGAGACATTAGTGTTATTTAGTGTAGATCTTGAAGTCTGGCAGTCTTAGAAATCATGTCAATCTTGACTGGGAGTCCTGCGTCATGGGTTGGTGCCTCTCTCGAATGATGTTATCAGAGATAAAATTTATAGTAATTTAAGGATTTACTCCTTTGGAGGGTTATGACAAGGTTTTCTGTTTTTGTTTTTGTTTTTGTTTTTGTTTGTTTTTACCATGTTGGAGTAATACAAACTTTTTTTCCCCTGGGAATGTGAATGCTGTAGACAAGGTTTATATTGTACTGCCTACCCTGCTTAAGGCATTAAACTGTTTCAAAATCTCTTGAAAGTATTATAGTTCACCAATTAAAATATATAAAATTTGCAATTTATAAAATACATATCTCCAATTCTTTAAAATTCTTTTAGAATACCTACTTGATTTCAAGTCTATTAGCTGATAATCTCTTAAAATACAGAATAGAAACTGGCAAATGTATCTGAAAGTAGAAAACTGGCTTATAATGTTGGCATATTCCTAACTTTATAAGAAACTGTGAGATGTTTATCCAGAGTAATTGCACCATTTAGCACTCCCTGCAAAGAATGAAATTTGATCCACATCTTCATCCATACTTGGTACTGGATTATTTCACTATTTTAACCATTTGCTTGGGTTATCTCCTAACAAAATGACATCTGTCTGATGAATAGTGATTTGGAATATCTTTTGAGGTATCGATTGGCCATTTTTATACATTTATTTAGGAAGTACCTCATCAAATATTTGTCTAATGTAATTGGGTTTTTACTTTTCTATCATTAATTTACACAGGTTTTTATACATTCTGAATGCAAAGGCTTTGTAAGATATGTGTACTGAAAATAGAATCATTTTTCCTAGTCTGTGGGTTGCCTGCTCATTTTTTTTATTGTCTTTTTATGGAGTGATATATTCTGTTTTGATGAATTTTAATTTAATATTTTTCTTCTATTTACAGATAGTGTTTTTTGTTCTATATAAGAAATTGTTATTGATGCTACAGTTGTGAAGACACTCTGCTGTTTTCTTATAGAAAATTTATGACTTCATCTATGATTCATCTGTCTATTATTTATCTCAAATTAAACTTTGTCTATCAAGTAAAATAGAAGGCAAAGCTTGTTTTATTCCATGTGGATATCTAATTCCTCCAGTAGTATTTGTTGAAAAGACTCTCCTTTTCTCACTGAATTATATTGGTTCCTTTGTCAAAAATGAATTGACGGTACATATGAGATTTTCACTTCTGAACTCTATTCTAGCACTGTTTCTGACCTTTGGGGGAAAGCATACAGTGTTTCAGCATTAAGTATGATGTTATCTGAAGATTTCTTTTCATAGATATCTCTTATAAGATAGAAGAAGAAATTATTCCTATTTTACTAAAAGGCGATTGCAATAAATGGGTGCTGGATTTTATTAAATACTTTCTTTGTATTTATTGAGTAAGTATATGATTTTCCCCTTTATTCTATAATGTGATACTTTTATTGATTAGTTTTTGAATGTTAAACCAACCTTTCCATCCTGGGAATAATATACTTGTTTATCCTTTTTTATGTTGATAGGCTCAATTTATTAAGATTTTGTGCAGAGTTTTTATGCCTCATGGGCATATTCATCTGTTGTTGCTTTGTTCTTAGAATGTCATTACCTGGTTTTGGTATTAGTACCATGGTGACTCATCAAATGAATCAGAAAGTGTTTCTTCTTCTTTCTTTTCTGAAAAAATTTATATAAGACTGATGTTATTCCTCCCCTTCAATCTTTGATAGAATTAATTGACTGGACATGCCATCTGAGATCAGGGAGTTTTTGTATTGTTTTGTTTTTCAGTAGTAAAATATTTATTAAGAATCCAATATCTTTGACAAGGAAATTTTTCATTTGTTCTTGGTATTCAGTATATTGCCATAATTTTGTCCTTAATATATTTTTTCTTCTGATGTCTGTCAACTTTGTAATAACATCCCCCTCTCTTTTATTCTTGATATTGTTATTTGTATTTCCACTTTAATCATTTGATTGTTTTTATAAGGAGGATAACAGTTTCATTAATATTTTCCATTGTTTTTTACTTTTTGATATTTTCATCTATTTTGTATCTATTCTTTACTTTATTGATTTCTACGTTTATGTTTATTTTTTTCCTTTCTTCTATTTACTTTGTTCTTAATGTGCTTTTTTCCCTCTAGCTACTAACCTAGAAACATAAAATGTATTGAAAAGACCTCTTCTTACATAGCTTTTTAATGTAAAAATTCTCTCTATAAACACTATTGTTATGGACTGAATGTTCTCTACAAAATTTGTCTGTTGATATCCTTATTCTCAATGTGGGAGGGCAAAGATTAGGTTATGAGAGTGGAGCCCTCATGAATGGGACTAATGCCCTCGTAAAACAGACCCTAGAGAGATTCTTTTACCCTCTGCCACGGAGGCCACAGTAAAAGAAAGAGAGCCTTGATCTGTTCCACCTCTAGGACTGTGAAAAACATCTCTTTGTTGTTTATAAGCAGTCTTGACTATGGCACTTTGTTATAATAGCCCAATGACACTCACTTTGATATCATCCAACAAACTTTTATGTTTGACTCATCAATCAGTGCAAAGCATCATCTAATTTCCCTTGTGATTTTTCTTAGTTTATGACAAATATACATGTGTTTTTATTAATTTTCAAATATTTGGATATTTCTTAGATAACATAGTAAAGTCTAACTACTATGGGACTTTAGAAAATATACTCTGCCTTATTTCAAGCCTTTGAAATATACTGATATTTCTTTTATGGTTTAGCTTGTTTATTTTGGTGAATTTTCCATGTGTACTTGAAATGAATATGTATTCTGCAGTTGTGGGGTCACAGAGGTCTATAAATTTTCTTTAGATGAAATCATTGATATTGCAGTTCAAATTGTGTATATATGTACTGATTTCATCTACTTAATCAAGAAGTGTGTTTATGGACACGGACTACAGTATGGTGATAGCCAGGGGAAGAGGGGTGGGGGGAAATGAAAGTTGGCAAAAAAAGGGGATAAATGGGGATGGAAAGAGACTTGATTTTGGGTGGTGATTGTACAATGTAGTGTGCAGATGATGTTTTATTGAGTTAAACACTTTAAACCTGATGGTTTCATTAACCATGTCACCCCCCAAAATTCAATCAAAACAACTGAAGTATATAATAATCTGTCACTCGGATTGTGGATTTATCTTCTCCTCTCTTTTCTGTTATTTTTTCTAACATGAATTTTTATAGTTTCTTATGAGATGCATATATATCAAGAAATGTTATGCCTCCTGAGGAACCGATCTTTTATTTTTATGAAGTATTTCTTCCCATCTCCTTGTCTTGAAGACTACTTCCTCTATTATACATATAGCCCCACCTGCTTTCTTAGCCTTGCAATTTTGTAGTATATATTTTTCCATGCTTATATTTAATCCAGAGTGTGTCTTCATATTTAAATAGCATTTCTTGTGTGTATTGCTTTTTTATGCATTTAACATTCTAGGTCTTTGTATGTAATGTAATTATTGGCATTTCTGAGTTCAAGTATTGCACCTCGCTATTTCTTTCCTATTTTTTGGTTCTTCAATTTCCCATTTCCTTCCTTCTTTTGGATTCATCAAGATGTTTTTAATCTCATTAATTAAGCTTTTGAATATGTCAATTTGTGTTATTTTATTGTCACTCTTGAGATTACTTCCACACATAATTACCTTCTTTGGTACTTATCTCTCCAAACGAGATAGAGTCCAGCATTTTTAGAATGAAAGTTTCCTGGAGCTAAAATATTTTAGCTTTAAAAAAATTGTATTTTGTTTTAATTTTGAAGAGTATTCTGCTAGATACGCATTTCTGGACTAGATTCTTTTTTCTTTCATGGCTTCAAAGACATATCATTCCATTCTCGTCTTGTCTCCATTATTTCTGATAAAAATGACCATGTAATGCTTTCTTTCTTCTTCACCTCCTCCCCCTCCTTCTGATTCTGACAATGATGATGATAAGGTATCTAATATGCTTTTTTTTCCTAGCTGCTTTAAAATGTCTCTCTCTTTTTTATTTATTTTCAGCAATTTGACTATGATGTCCCTGTGAGATCTTCTTTATTTTTATCTTACATTATCTTATCTCAGCTTCTTGGATCTGAAGACTGATGTTTTCATTAATTTTGGAAACTTTCAACCAGTGTTTCTTTAAATATTTCTTCTGCATCATTCTTACTCCTCTTTCCTTCCAGAACTCCCATTACATACAGTTTAGATAATTTGACTTTGATACTATTTTTGGTATGTGTGTATGTTTCAGTTCAGAATATATATATTGATCTGTCTTCAAAGTTCGCTTTTCTTCTGCTGTGTTCAAGTGTCATGATTAGTTCATTAAGTGAACTCTTCATTTCCTTATTATATTTTTTCAATGCTGACATTTCTACTGAAGTCTATTTTATTGCTTATTTTTCCCTCTTGAAATATTTATCTGTTTATTCATTAATCAATGAGATGTTTTTAATATATTTATTATAGTTATTTTATACTTTTTTCTGCAAAATCTAACATTTGAGCCATCTATGGATCTGACTGTATTGGCTATTTTTTAATTTTGATTATGGGTCAGTTTTTCTCACTTCTTTGTGTATTTCAAAAGACACATATTTGCCAAAATTCATCTTTACATTAAAAAATGAACAGAAACTAAAATGAATAAAATTTTCCCTCAGAAAAGAGCATGACTCTTCCTCTGCCAGTATGCTAATAAAAAGGGTTGAGTCACTTTTATCTGTGGCTGGGCTCAGTTTCAGATTTTTTTGTGCCATTACCTAGGTTCAGTTTCATCAAATATTTTAAAGGCGGTGAATTTTTCAGAAATCATTATGCTTTACAACCTGATTAACAGTTTGCTGAGTCTCCAAAAATCACTCTCTCATTCTCTCTCACATCCTCTCTCTCTCTCTCTCTCTCTCTCATCCCTTTCCATCAAAGTCAACAGCTTTTTTACTTTCTGGGGAATTACTTTTGCTTTGCAGCCTTACCCTTACCTTTCTGTTTCTCAGAAGTGCAGCCTATTGTAGTCTTCTGAAGTTTACTCTGAAAACCTGACACATACAGAATTCCGTCTTGGCCTCTCTTTCCTGCTCCTGGCAATCAGAGGGTTATACCTTGTACTTGGTGAAAGCCTTGTGTGTTTTTGAGGAACCTCCCAGTTTTCCTATCCTCACAGCTGCATCATTCTCCTTGCCACTACTGTGCACCTGTCAAAATGCCACAGTAAAAAAAGGCTGGTGTATAGAAGTATACTTATTTTGTTACTGGAGATCCCTGGAATTCTAAACCATTATGACTGTCACAATTTTATCACCTCGAATTTCATAAAGGGCACCCTCATCATCTAGAGTTGCAAGTCGTTGCCCTAGAGCGGAAGCTGGAAGTTTACACTTGCTTACACAAAGTGGCAATAAATTGGGATACCTGTTGTAAGAGCTTAAAAACATAGTTCTACAAATTTTAGTTAAGTCTTTGTATAACATATATATAGAAGTCGGCAAAAAATGTGAGAGATTGATGCTATGCTAAGAAAAATGAAATTAACATTTTAAGTATTTCATTTATTTCTTAGGTACAAAAACAACTAGAGACCCCTCAAGTATGATAGGCATCTTTCTTTTCTAAACCCTAAGGGTCAGTGTACTGAGGCTCTAGCTTAAGTGCATTGTCCTGAAAGCCTGAGCAGAGGAAGATTTTTCTGTGGGCTGTAATACATCAGAGAGATCTATAGCAAATGAGAACTGAAATAAGTGACAGGGGTTTTGGAAGAGGTGGAATACAAAATCAAACCAATATTTTCATGTCATTTTTCTGAAATGGCAAGAAAGAAAATGATTTGCTTATGAATATTAGGATGGAAACCAGAGATTTTAAAGAAGCTAGCATGTTAAAAATAGATGAGTACAAAAACGTGAGCAATTGCTGAACCTGTAGCTGCAGCCATTTGGGGTTTTTCTTTTTTGTTTGTTGTTTTGTTTTGTTTTGTTTTATAGGTTGCCTGTAGTGTTAAGCACTGGGAAGAATGCTAAAAATTTTGCAGAGTCTTCATGGTCAGTGAATGTGCCATAATCTTTCTAGCTTCATGCTTGTGCTACTTGTGCCTCGAATTAGCTTCTCACCTTACTTAACCCCTTATTGTCCTCACCTATTGTGCTGTGGATTATTTACCTCAAACATAGTGTATATGTTTGCCCTTGAAGAGTGAATAATGAATGAGTAGTGTAGAATAATGGGTTATATGCATTTGGATTTCCAAAATAAATGAGATTTCTGCATATGATATATTTATACATGCATAAAAATATACATGCATAAAAATATAACTGCATAAATATACACATGCAGTTATATATAATAACTTCTATTAGTAGCATTACTTTATAGAAGACTTATTTTCAACAGAAAAGTGAAAAAACAAAGTACATCAGTTAAAAAGAAAATAGTCCTTCCTCTGGAAAGAGAGCCACCTTATAGCTGCATTAAGAAATTTATTCTGTACAAAATATACAATGATATATAGCAAAATATTCTCTTTCTGATTCACTAGGTCTCTGAAGCAAAGAATGAGATAACTTAGCTTTCGAGTCTGTAAAACTCTAGGAATCTGTCCTCTGGCCTTTTTGACCTGTACTCACTGTCTTGGTGGTACCATTCAACCTATGACTTTCACATCTATATGGCAATTGCTCTCAAATTTATATCTGCAATTCAGATCTCACTCCCAAATCCCACACTCATATATCCAGTGTCACCTCAACAGCTTCTTTTGAATATCTAATTAAAAACAGCCCAAAACTGAACCCCTGAACTTCTGCCAAAAGCAACTTATTCCTCCCATAGCCATTCTTATATGAGAAAAGACTATTCATTTTTTATAACTGATTATGTTGGATCAAAAACATTAAATTGTCCTTAATGGTTTTGCACTCGTATCCCACATTATACAAGCCTGTCCGGAAGAAGTCCCAGCCCTTTTTAATATAATGAGAACATTTTGAGCAACATCAGTGTAACCTGGCAGCCAAAGAAAGTGGACTGGAATGTGCATGCATGAACAATGATGACATCACTGTACTAGTCCCTGGGGGCAGTAGGCTCTGTTGAGTGAGCGTGTATACTATGTGGCCGCATTCAGCATAACTGAGCAAATAGAGCAATGAATCTGCATCAGATTTTGCATTAAGCTTGAACACTCCTCCACAGAAACTATTTGATGATTCGGAAGCTGCAGCTATGGGCAACTGGTGATTGGCAGCTTCATCACAACAATGTGCCTACTCATGTATCACATCTCGTGCAGATGTTTTCGGTGAAACATCAAATCACCCAGCTGACTCAGCCTTGCTGCAGCCCAGATCTGGCACCCTGTGACTTCTGGCTTTTCCTAAAACTAAAATCATTTTTCAAAGGGAAGAGATTTCAGGCCATCAGTGAGATTCAGGAAAATACAACGGGGCAACTGATTGTGATTGGGAGAACTGTATGAGGTCCCAAGGTGCCAACTTTGAAGGGGACTGAAGCATCATTTTCCTATGTACAGTGTTTCTTGTACCTTGTACCTTCTTCAGTAAATGTCTCTACTTTTCATATTATATGACTGGATACTTTCTGGACAAACCTTTTAGAAAATCCTATTGTTTCTGACTTAAATTATGTTCAGAGTCCATTCATTTCTTCATGTCTCTACTGCCACTAAAGAAGCCACCATGGTATCGTGCATGGGTAATTACTGTTCTAACATTTTTACTCCTGACTCTGTCTAAGCTCTTCTAAACACAGAAGACCAAATGACCCGTATATAATTCCACCATATCTTGTCACTACTCTGCTCGGAACACTGCTGTTGTCAAAGTCCATAAAACAGCCAGGACTCTTGCAGAACCTAGCCTCCTGGCATCTCCCTCCTCACTGTGCTTCTGCCACATTGGGGCCCTCTCATGTCAGATTAGCTATAGTTTTAGGCTCCTGTTCTAGCTGTTCCTCCCGGATGGAAAATTGGTCAAGATACATGAAATAGTAAATTTTCTCATATCTATCAAACTTCAAATCTCTCTTTAATGAAGCTTAATCTGATAATTTAATTTAATACTGAAACTTATTTCTTACTCTTTTTTCTTTTTTTTTCATAGCACTTACCAACTTCTAATACATTGCATAATTTATTTTTCTATTATATTTAATTTTATTATCTACTCCCACTTCAAAATATAAAACTCCGCAGTGAAAGCTTCCTTGTCTACTTTGTTCATTGGCACATTCTAAGTACATCGAACAGTGCCTGCTACATAGGAGGAGCAAATAAATACTTGCTGGATTAATACTGCATTACCTCGGGCCTCCAAAGATGTGACAGTCCAGGGACTATTTAAGATATAAATACACACTTCAGTCTTTATAAATCAGAAGCCCAAGTGTCCATCAGTAGATGGGTAGATAAAACAACTATGGTACATTTCCATACTAGAATACTACTCGGCTATAAAAAAGAAGAAAACTTTACCCTTTGTGACAGCATAGATGGACCTGGAGAACATTATGCTAAGTGAAATAAGCCAGCCAGAGAAAGACAAATGCCATATGATTTTACTCATATGTGAAATCTAATGAACAAACTGAACTAACAAGCAAAATAGAGACACTCATAGATATAGAGCACACTGACAGCTCAGGGTTGGGGACCAGAGGTATCAAGCAAAAAAAAAAAAAAAGGACTCGTGGACATGGACAACAATGTGGTGATTATGGGGTTGAGGAGGTAGAGGTGGAAAAGGGTATAAGGAGATAAATGGCAATGGAAAAAAATACAATAAAGTTTAATATTTGCCTAAAAAATGTCAGGTTGAAAAAACTTTAAAGTAGTATATATATGCTAAGGAAGGTCTATATTAAGATTTAACCAGTTCAATTACAAAACTAAAGTTAAAAGAAAAAATACATTATTTATTTCACCTTTATTTACATCTGAGTTCAACTACCAGTGTGTAAGCTCATTTCAGGGTCTCACCAATTTCCATGACTTAAATCAAACATATTACTTCAAATATTTCTTGAAATGGATAACTGTAGAAATAAATAACTGTAAAAATACATTTCTTTTATCAAGATTTATAGCAATGTCACTAGCTCTAATAGACTTTAAGCTCTATCAATAACAGGTACACTGTTTTATTTTAGGTTTCTCTAATGTCACGTGCACTCACCTGTCTTCAAAAGCACAATATCAATTGTCACTTATATGTCCATCATTTCCAGCTACATTGATAAAGTCTCTGTCTCAACAAAAATATTGTTCCATACTGCATGTTTACAAAATCTGAAGTCAAGAGAACTTAATTCTAATTATGATGGTGCTATGCCATCCTGAGCAAGTCAAACAACTTTTTCAACAAAAATAAAATATATATTGCATGAATGTTGCCATACCACTTCACAGACCCATGCAAATCTCTGAGTCTAGATGGAGTGCCAGCATTGTTCCAAGTGCAAGTCCCCATTAACTATGGCAGACATTGTCATATGAGACAAAACTCATTCAACACTTCTTTTTTATATATATTTTATAGATTATGCCATTACAGTTGTCTCATTTTTTTCTCCCCTTCACCCTCTCTGCCCTGCACCCCATCTCATCATCCCCATGTCAACATTCTCCTGCCACCGCTTACCCCAGCCCCACTCTTCCCCAACTCCCACCCTCAATCCTTCCCCCATTTGGCTTTGTCCATGGGTCCTTTATGCATGTTCATAACTATTAAAATATCTATTGATACTACTGAAAAAAGTCCATTTCTAATCACTTATCAAGCATCAGACACAATTCTACCTTGCTTTATACATTATATTAACCACAATGTCATTGCAAAGTAGGAATTATTAGCCACATTTTTTAAAAAAATTACATGTTAAGAGGTTACTAATTTTCCAAGGTCATGAAACTAATAAAGGATAGGTAATCTAAGACTTGACCTCTGCTCTCTAACTCTGAAACTTGACTGTATTTTATACCTATTTCCCAGCACTTTGGTGAGTAACAAAAATACATTGTACTAAATCATTAAAGAAAAAAAAATATTTGGGAAAGTAAATAAATAGGATTGGTTTTTGTAGCAACCAACCTGCATCGTAGAAGAGGCAACGGCCGTAGAATCTGTGGCTGTTCTCCGTGAGGTCATAAGTTGAGAGAATTTGCGAAGTCTAGGTGGAATGTTTACTTCAGTGTTCTTCCCAGAACTTATTATTTTGTTCAGCCCCAAGGATATACTGAGTTCTAACTGTGTTGTAGGTATTAGTTGCTAATCTTTACAAAATGAAGTAGTAAACATGATTTCAGACCATTAAGCGCAGAAGATTTAGAGCTGTACTGCCAGAAAAGATGTAAAAGTAGAATATCAGAAAATCCGTTTTGGTCAATATCTGGCCCTAAATGACCCTTATGCAGAATATTAGTACATGGGTTATATCTTTAAACCTTTCAAGTCTTATAGTAATCATATAACTGTTTTGTTCATATATTTTTATTAATCACAAGTCAATAGAACTTCATGGTAAAACTTTTTATATTTTCCTTAAGTAACAATCTTTGTGTGAAATTGTTTATCTTCATTGTCAGTGTACTTTGCATTTGTCATAAACTATTCATTTTAAATTTCTTCCTGCTTGACTTCTTATTAAGATATAATGTTGTTGATTTGTGAATCTCAGTCATCTGACATTGTATGCCATCATACCTTTCTTTAACTTCAAAAATTTTTTTCATATTTGTTTTTATGACATTTAGTCTGTGTTTACATGAAGTCAGTAAAGTCATTTGAACCAAAACCAAACCAGTTTTATAGCATCCTGAGAACAATGTACTTAATTAGTTGAATTTTTGTCATATAGCCAATAAATCATAAGAATAAGAATTTGTTTTATATTTCTTTTATTTAAATAGTCTTTAGTCATTAATTTATCATTTTCTAGCTTGTAGCACTACACATGAGAAATTTAGTGTTTGGGGTTTTTCTTTCTTTGCAAATAATGTGGTCTCTGTTTAGTTAAGTTTGCAAAATTTTTTCTTTAGAGAATCAGAAGCATCTGAAGCATATATATCAATACATTTCATCATGATGTAGTCTTAGAAATAAGAATTTTAAAATGTTAGAAAAATATTAATAATAAATAATAAACTTTCAGTAATTATTTTTCCTCTATTTTCCCTTTGATCTCAGTTTGGAATTTTTGATATTTAAATAACTAGTTCCCATGATTTTTCCTACAAGTCTTTATTTCTGTTTTTATTTCCCTTTTTTAAATCCTCAACTGTGAATTTCTTTGTCCATTTGATATTTTGATATTCTAGGATTTTAATTTGTTCTCAGCAGTGGTTCTTTCTCTCTCTATCTATCTATCTATTTATCTATCTATCATCTATCTATCTATCTATCTATCAATCAGTCATCTCCTGTCTGAAAAAGTCCAGCCATTGTAATATGACAAGAACATTTTGTGTGGCATCAGTGTAAGCTGGCAGCCAAGGAGAGTGGACTGGAATGCACATGGGTGAACAATGATAATTTCACTGCACTAGTCAGTGGGGGCAGTAGATGCCATTGAGTGGACATGGGTACTGTGTGACCATCATATTCAAAATGACTGAGTGAGTAGAGCAACAAATCTGCATCAAATTTTGCATTTACCTTGAACACTCCTCTGCAGAAACTATTTGGATGATTCAGAAGGCTGCAGATATGTGCAACTGGTATATGTCAGCTTCATCATGACAATGTGTCTGCTCATGCATCACGTATCATGCAGAGTTCTTTGGTGAAACGTCAAATCACTCAAGTGACTCTGCCTTGCTACAGCCCAGATTTGGCACCCTGTGACTTCTGGCTTTTCCAAAAACTAAAATTACCTTTGAAAGGGAAGAAATTTAAGATCAACAGTGAGATTCAGGAAGACATGACGGAGCAGCTGATAGCACCTGGGAGAACTGTGTGAGGTATCAAGGGGACTACTTTGAAGGGGACTATGGCATCATTTTCCTAGGTACAGTGTTTCTTGTATCTTGTATATCTTTCAATAAATGTCTCTATTTTTCATATTACATGGCTGGATACCTTCTGGACAGAATATACACACATACATAGTGCTTTGAATTTATTTATTCATTTGTTCATGTAGTCATTCATTTAGTAGGCTCATATACCCTTTGCTAGGCACCAGGGATCGGCTTCTCTCCTCTCAGTTTTTTTCCTAGATACATATACAGGGAGAAAGTATTCTCATCCCAAGCCCATGTATTGGGACTGTTCAGTTCATATAAGCAGTTTAGCAAATCAGGCAGGTTTTCCAAATTATTCCTGCAACAAACCAGCTAGTGGCGATTCCTGAGCAGATACAAAGATCCCTGGCAGCTGGACTTTCAGGGAGCCATGAATTCCCTGGTTCATGTCCCAAAGAAAAAGCAAAGATTCTCCTCTGCTGCTGGTCTTCTGTTTCTCACCCAACATCCCTAAGATAAAGTCTCACAGTAGAAGAGTATGAGGAAATGATGCTCTGTTGGGCTGCCTGGTTGAAAAGGTATTAGTGCAGCTTTGGTGACATGCCATTTAGACCATACCATCTGCTGGACCATGAAAATTAGTCTAGCTTGGATACTGAAATTTGAAACTCTATGAATTTTGTATAATATTAGGGAAAGGGAGGAAAACCAGGAAGCAAATCCAGGAAGCATATGCTACCAAAGAATAAAAAGTTAAATGATGGAAGGCTAGGACCATATTCAAAATTATTCCAAAGAATGCATACTTTTTCTTAATGGATTTTATTTACTTGAAGATAGTACTGAGTTCCAACTTTTCATATTACACCACCTACTGGAGAAATGTTTTTTAAATTTTACTTATCTCAATATCCTATTTAAGAAATGAATGGTTCTAAAAAATGTACTGGTGGTGAAATAAATTAATAGAGAAAGTAATGGTCAATATCTAGTCTTCTATTCCTTCAGCTGTTAACACAAAGGAAATGTAAAATATACTTAATAAACATGAATCACATTTACATAACTCATAATTCAGCCTCTCATATATACATGTTTATGAATTATTGTAGGAAAACTTGTATAAGCAAATTATAGAACATGTCTTTTTTTGCTGGTATAGGAGAGCTTCTAGCCTTTCATTCCAAACATATCTAATCTCATTTTAGGCTTTAGATTCCTATTTAAAAACATAAATGTAAACAATGTAAAAACATTGACTTCTGTATTTTGAAATTCTATACCAACACAATATAGATATCTTTCCTAGAGTTGGTTCGTGTTATAAAACTCTCATGGGCTTTGGATTTGGAGATCCTTGGGCTGAAATCCTAATTTCACTGTTTGTATAAAGATTGACTGCACATTTATTTTGAATATAGATTCCTGGCCCCTATGCCAGTCACAGGTACTTTGATTCAGTTGATCTAGGATGGGAGATAAATGGTCCATGGAAGAGTGACCATATAATTTGTTGTTTGAGCTGGGTCATATTTGAAAGTGAAAGAAGAGTCATTAACATTTAAGCCCCAGCAATTCTGACTGTATGGTCATGCAGGGACTACAACTGAGAAACCTTGCCTTACTAACTTTGAGATCTCAGAAAAGGCATTATAAAATGGGAATGCTAATATGACTCATAGAAATTATGAAACTGCATTGGAGAAAAATACTGATAAAAACAAGACAGTGTTTTTGAATGTTTCTTGTTCGTTCTCCTCTTCTTGTACTGAAATAAGAAGTAAATAGTGTGGACTGCCCATGTGCTTACACAGAACAATTCTCCTCCAGCTGAATGCTGCTAGATGCTCTTCTTCCTGTTGCGTGCTGAGCACTTACCTAATCCACAGCTGCTTCTTTTCTGAAAATTGGCAAAAACTTAGAATTTTCACACCACCGTGGTATCCTCACTGTGATTCAGAAGATATGCTTTGGTTCATAGGTAAATGGTGAGGATACCTTTCTGCTTTTCTCTTAGTCTCCTTGGCCCCAACGGAGCCCTGTATATGCATGCCCTCACCATCAACAAGTCATCTGTGAGATCAAAGTCCTTTACAGAAGTGAAAGAACAGATTTAGTGCTTTCCTTTCCATTTCTTCTCTCACGGGACCATGTATATAGACCACCTTACCACTGCTTTGTACAAATAAAGTGAAAAACATTTATGCATAAAAGCTCAGCTAAATAAATATCTACAAATTAATCAGACCATTTGTCCAATGTCCACATGTTATTATTCAAAACTGCCCAGCCCCAATTATAGTTACATTCCTTGATTTCTGACTGCTTGCCTTATTTTCAGGTCAGGAGACTCTCTTTGATTAGCCAATGAAAGATCTTGGTGTATTATAAGAAATTAAAGGACAGTTAGTGTCACCAGACAGATTATAATATGAAGGACCTGAGTGTTTGCCAGCCCCTTTTTAATTTTACCTAACTGAGCCCTGTTCAATTATAATCACTGATGAACTTCACGACAGGTGAAGTCTTGTCCTGTCTAAGCATCAAGTGAGGACTAGGAATTGGGATACTGCTGTATGTGTGGTGGTGGGTTGGCAGTGGTCACTCCAACCTGCTGGGTCCTCCAGGTCCCTCAACTCATGCCTTTAGTTTTGGGTCATTGTTCAAGCTAAAATTTCCTGCTGAAAATGAATATATCCTCTCCTCAGTCAAGACATGGCCCCACAACATGCATTAATCTTAACCGCCGTTTTCTAAGTTATTCCATTCCTGATGGCTCAACCTTTAGCTAAATTTCTATTCTAAAAAGACTAATCATCACCCAAAGTCAGAATGTCATGGATTGCTCAAATTCTAATCCATTGTCATCCTAGAACCTCCTGCTTATTTGCTCAGAACATGGAACGAATTTCTTTGTATGTCATAGCTTTTGTGATCTATAGCCAGGTTCGTGTTGAATCATTCATTACTGTATTTTTAGAGCAAAAGTTTGTTCTTTGGAGGGACAACTTCTGCCACTCTGAGGCCATGGCATTGCCCCCAATCTTTTATCTAAACATAACCGTCTTTTTTCTCATCAACAACATAGTTAAGAATGAAACATCAGTCTTCTTAAGCTACCAACCTTCTATGACATAGATCTCTTTCATCTTTGCTCTTTCTATTAATTTTATAAGATAAAGAATTGGTGACTGAATGAAAAATTACCTTGCCTCTTCTTACCTTAGGAAGAAAGCTTTACTTGATTCTTTGTGCACAAAAACCGATGCTACATGGATGATGCAATCTATTCTTAAGAATATGAATTGGGTTTCCACATCCCAAATGACTATGGTTAATGTAAAAAATACTAAATTGTGGCAGAAAAAGAAAAAACCACTAAGTAAAGCCAAACCCTTGACTAAAGAGTTATATTCAAACCCATGCCCTTTTGAGTTGCTTTAGTCTAGGAGCTCTCTCCATGGCATTGCCAGATACCACAGAAGCCATTCTCACATTCTCTGCCTATGACCAGAGGTTGGGAAGTTATCTGACATTGGGATGGAATGCTTTATTTCATGTGCATAACAGTAAGTCACCTGACACATGCCCAAATAACTATGGAAAAGAGTTGCATGGCTCCATTTAAGCAAGGGAAAAATGAAGTCTTGAAGAGTAAAACGTCAAACGTAGACAAGTAATTTTAATTTACAACTGGCTAGAGTTAGGACAAATACTATGATGTTAATCTTGGGTAACTATGGTGTTTCTCTGGTCACTGTACTATTTGTCTAATTCTAGTGTCCCAGAATTATAGTATTTAAAATTTTATGTGAAGATAGCTCCTTTGAAACTAAAATATATAAGTAAATAAATAAAATAATTTAAAATATCAGTGGAAAAGAAAAGAGAAAGTTAACTAAAAGATAAGTTTGTGTGTATGTTTTGTTTGTTTTCAAGTTAGCTGATTCATTTCTGTCTAATGAGCGGTCAGGTTGAGCATATACTAAATTACATAAATGGTTATCTTTATCTGAGGAAAAGGCTTTTGACTTTTACAGTATTATTTCTTGAGGTGTTTATTTTAAGTATTACTTTCCTGTGGCCTATTTAATTATATCAACAGGAAGAAAGTATTGTTGTATATTTATCATTGCTAATATAACTAATCATAATCATTATTTTAAGTTTATATAAATCCAGGAACTAATTCATTCAGATATCTTTATGCTCATAACATGATTTATTGTCAGAAAATAGTTCTGGGAGAATTAAATGACTGTAGGAAAGATGAGAATAGAAACTAATCAGTTACACTCTACAAAATGCAGAATGACAGAAAATTGCAGGTTAACCTCTGCTAATATAGCTGGAGATATTGATAAGAAATATATGTTTTGACAAATATTTCTTCAGATGAACCTGGCATTGCTTGAAGTATGTTTTTATTTTTCCTCATATAAAGACACTCCTTGTGTCACTATCACATTACCCTCTCAAACACAATATCATTCTATCATGTGACAAATCTAGATTGTATATATTTAATTGAAATCGTCACATAGTTTCTGTGCATGTATTGTGTCCAATTATTTGTGCTCAACACTAGATATTGCAAAGTCAACTAGGTTTCAGTTTCTTCTTTTAAGAGGCTCTAACCTAGTAGGAGAAAAAGTACATTTATAAGCAAAAAAAAAGTACAAAGTGGAATAGGAAAGAGTAACAAAGTTCAGAGAGGTTTTTGTGGAATAACGCATTTCTAGCTAAGGGAGGGGATTAAGGAAATCTATATGAATACTAAAATACTTAATATAGGATATAAAAGATGGGTTAGATTCTGGGAGGAAAGTCGTATTACACAGAGAAAATAGCAAGAAATGGCATATAGAAGATGAGGTCTCTCTTCATACAATAACAACTAGTGTTTATTTGTAACCCCTATGTGTCAAGCTTAGTTAAACAGATTTTGAAAAAGTACTGGTTGAATGATTAAAGAAAACCATGAATTTTTGTATCGGTTTATTTTTTTCTCAAAGTCACTTGGTTTTCTGTTTTTGCTTTCAGACCAAAGTAGATTTCTAGTCATACTCTTTTGCAACATTTTTTTCTTTCTGTTTTCCTCCCTAACTTTGGAAGCAATAGAGAACCAAAGCAATAGGCAGATGGAGAAACAAATACTGACTTTAATACTAAATAAACCTGGTGCTGGGATGGGATTTCTAAAGCCGAGCCCCGGGATTAGACCGACTCACCGTGCTCATGGAAATCAGACGAGTCAGGGAGAAGCTCTCTCCCCTAACATGGGAAATGAAGATTTTGTCTTTCTAAATGCACAGATTTGTTCCTGCTTTGTGCTACAGGCTTCTCTCCTGGGTGGGACTCATGGTCTCAGGAGAAGTTGCGACTCCTCAACCTCATTTGGCTGCACTACTTCGGTCTCCTGATCATTCCCTGTCTGTTTGGACCCTATACTCTCTCTTGTATGTGTTTCAGAAACCACTAAGAAAATTCTAGATGCATTTTGTCTTTCTTTTTAAAAATTTTTTAAATATTAAGATTGGTACCAAGAAAGCACACACTATAGCTGATTTACAGTTAATTGAAAATTACTGTATTATTCAAATTACCTGAAGCTATATGCGATACTGTTCATCCTCTACTACTGTATATGCATTTTATTATGAAGCTATAAGTTTTAATAAAATGTCATTAATATAGAGAGAAATAATTTTTGTTAGATGTAGTTAAGATTCATAATTTGTCTCCTGTGAATACATTAGTCTTGTGACAATATTTATACAACTGGAAAGAGAGAGTAAGCTGGCTGGAAAGAGTAGGGGTGGACAGGTGGAAACAATCACATTCAGCTTCTAATACCAGACTTCCGCACACAGTTCTCACACAAGGCATTATTAAGGACTACCTCAGAAGAATGAGGGACAAGAGCAAAAACTGAAGAGAAATCTTGCTTTTTTTTACCCCTGGAATAAGCTTTTATTTCACCCAGAACCATATCGAGCATCAGTTACCTAAGGAGTTATTCATAGGACTTCAACCTGTGTGTTCAGTGTCAGTGCACATAGAAAATAGTCAAACATTTTTCATATCTCCCACATCACCATTAACTCCCTGTCCTATTTGCTATAACTATGTTCCAACCATCTTAAGATCTTTAATCTCAGCTTATTCATACGTATTACCTCTTCTTACATTTTAGGCATCATTAATTATTGCCAGAATTTTCCTGATTAAAAAAATTAAAAAATGACACTCCGCTTTATATAAACAGACAGTAGCCTATATATTCCCTGACTCCTCTGCTGTCCTCCCCCACAGTCTGGAGATCCAGGAAACTGAATCCACTGAGTCACATCATAGCTATGATTGTTCTGATTTGATTTCCATCCCTCTTATTAGGTGGGCAGCCTGAGGACTATTTAGCCACGGTGAGCTCATTAAATACTTCATGGGCATTTCAAAATGCTCTTTCAAGTCAATCATTGGCATGGGCTGTATAGAGGAACACAAAAGACAGATTATTTTCCAACAAGATGCAGTTGAAGTTTTCCTTTATGTATTAATGAGTTGGATTAAAGCCATACTCTTTAGCCCAATGTTGTGAGGTTAGGCAAGTGTTTTATGGACCAAATCATATTATTTGTTACCTAAAAACCTATAACTTTGTGCCTCCCCCTCTTATTCTCCAGAGAGGAATTATGAAGTTCTTTTATGTAGAGTTTTCTACTATATTTCTTTTAAACTAGAAAAAATTGTGCCCCCTGGGAGATCCTACACAGATAATGCACAGAAACATTCTTTGCTGTTGTTTGTCTATTCTGAGATTTGGTTTCCATTGTGTAATGTTTTTCTTAGCCCGATCATACAAATCAGAAATAATATACAGTTGGTCCTTGAACAACGTGGGCTTAAACATGCATGGGTCCACATACATGCCGAATTTTTCCAATAAATATGTGTACTATTTTTCCTTCTGCGGTTGGGAGTCCATGGATGGGGGTTTGGTGAACTATAAGTAGTGATTTAAGCCATTTTATATATGGGACATGAGCACCTGTGAATTGAGGTATTAACATAGAAACAAATCCTCTATGGATACCAAGGAATAACTAAGTTTTGCAGGGAGTCAAAAGTTATATGTGGATTTTGGACTACGTGAGGGTAATTTCTCCTGACTCCACATTGCTTGAGGGTCAACTGTAATTGTTAATAGTGGAAAGTACAGAAAACATAATGATCAAGAGTACATCAATTTGACCATTCCCTTGCTTCTTTAATATGTTCCTGAAAGTTTGAAATATATATGGTTCTTTTTTTTTCACAAGACAGTTACAAGCTTTTAATAAAGCAGCTCTCATGCTGAGAGAACTGTGTGTGTATCTGTCTGTGTGTGTGTGAGGATGGAGAAAGTGAGGATCGGCAGAACCCCCAAACCACTTGGCACTGAGGATGGTACCCATCTGTTTCTACTTTGTTTGCTATAGTCTCTTAGTGCAAACTTCAGGACATCTTTCCTAAATATACTCCCTGGTGTTTTCCTCTTACCGCCAAACTTTGAAACCACATGCGGTTCAACATAGCCCTTTCATGAAGCTAAATATATCTTACAATTTTGAGCTCCTCTGTGATTTTATTTGGAGGTGAAGTGATTCTTCAGTTGTTAAAGGCTGAATAGACTCCCCGGAAGTCAGAACAGGAGCAGTGGTGCACAAATACCTACTGTTGTAACATTTTTTTTCCATAGTCTGAACAGGAGCATCCTGCTTGACATGCTTAAAATGCCAAATCAAAAGTTTTGCTTTCTTTTGTCTTTCTTTGCTCATATAAAAGTAAACTTAAATAAAAAGATTATATTTTAGGCTCTATTTATGATATGATTAACATAAGTATATAAAATCTTTAAAATGCATTGAATAAGAGAAAAAATTGTTTTAGCCTATTCTATTATGTAGAATGTATTCTCAGAAATATATTGGGAAATCTTAAAAATGTATTAATTTAATGACCATTATTGTCCTAAAAATTGGGTAGTTTGCAAACGAATTTAAACATATACACATACGACCACAAATAGGAGTAAATGTGTCCAAGGGAGACTTATTTACAATGACTGAAACTCTCCCAGCTATCTCTACGTGTAATATACTCTGAGCCAACCGTTCAATATTATTTCATTCTTGGCAGACTGTTCCACCGTTAGAAAGCAGCTTCTTATCAATCTACAGTAAAATCTTTCTAGTGAAGAATTATTGGAGAATTATATTGTTTGGGTGAGGGAGCCAAAGGATAGTAGGGTTTTCTGAATAAATTTTGTTTAAATTGCAGTTATAAGCAATTGGGTTCAGAAGCTCTTAATGATTTCAAAAATTAAATGTGTTACTGTATTTCTAATCAATCAATTAATTAATTAGTGAGCACCGATCAATCATTTCTTAATGAGTCAAGTCCACATTGTGTACTCAATTGCTATACATGCTCCGAGAAAATGATGCTCTTGGGGATTAATGAAGTGTGGGGATTGCTTTTACTCTACACTGTCTCATACCAGATGACATTTTAAGGGTTTTTCTTTTAATTCATCTCACTTTCTCTGGTTAGGATTGCTGCTGTCCCATTGTCTATCTTAGATGTTTTTCCTCACTTTTCACTTTTGATTTTTTATTTTGATGCCAAAAAATCATCTAGCCCCCAAATGAGAATTTATGCAAAAGTTGCTCAAATAGATCTCAAAGGAGCACTTGCGCCTTTAAGGAAGAGTTTTCATGATGTTCTACACATGCTTTTATAGATAAAAACTGGTTTTTCACTTACTTCTTGGAGCATAAATGAATTTGCCAGAGATGGGACCTAATAGACATTCAGCCTATCCATAAACATGCCATTCTTTCTACTGGACATGGGATAATAGCACTTCTCTTTTCTCCCATAATAACTCTTTTTGCTAAATTTATTGGGTGACATTGGTTAATAAAATTGTATAGGTTTCATGTGCACAGTTCTGCTATACATCGTCTGTACCCTGTATTGAATATTCACCACCCCAAGTCTCTGTCCATCACCATTTATCCCCACCTTCACCTTCTTTTACCTCCCTCCTCTCACCCTCCTGGCAAACACCACGCTGTTGTCCACGTCCATGAGCTCTCCTCTTTTTTTTTTCTTTTCTGCTAAATCCTCTTTTTTTTTTCTTTTCTGCTCTCTTTCTGTGAGCCTATCACTATTTTGCTTGTCGATTCATTTTGTTCATTAGAGTCCATGAGTGAAATCTTATGGTACTTGTTTTGCTCTGACTGGCTTATTTCAGCGTAATGTTCTCCAGGTCTATCCACAGTGCCGCAGAGGGTAAGATTTCCTTCTTTTCTATGGTTGAGTAGTATTCATTTGTGTAAATGTCCCACAGCTTTGCATCCACTCATTTAGTGATGGACACTTGGGCTGCTTCCAATTCTTGGCTATTGTAAATAACACTGCAGTGAACAAAACGGTGCATATATTCTTCAAATTAGTGCTTTGGCTTTCTTCAAAAATATTGCCAGAAATGGAATTGCTGAGTCATAAGACAGTTTCATTTTTAATTTCTTGAGGTAACTCCATCCTGCTTCCACAGTGGCTACATAAATCTGCATTCATACCATCACTTAAAGACTTAAATATTAGACTCTAAACCACAACAATCCTAAAAGAAAACACAGGCAGTAAAATCTTGGACATTTCTTGTAGCAATATTTTTTCTGATATATTTCCTTGGACAAGGGAAACAGAAGGTAAACAAATGGGACTACATCAAACTAGAAAGGTTTTTCACACCAAAAGAAATTACCAACAAAATGAAAAGACAACCCACTGAATGGGAGAACATATTCTCCAATGATACATCTGATAAAGAGTTAATATCTGAAATTCATAAAGAACTTATGAAACTCAATAACCCCCCCAAAAAAATCCAATTAAAAAGGGGCAAAGCACCTGAATAGATACTTCTATAAGAGGACATACAGATGTTCAATAGTCATATGAAAATATGCTCAAGGTCACTAATCATCAGAGAAATGCAAAGTAAAACCACAATGAGGTATCACCTCACATCTGTCAGAAAGGCTATCATCAATAAACACAAACAAGTGTGGCAAGGATGTGGAGGATAGGGCACCCTTGTTCATTTGATAGGAATGCACATTTCTTTCCTTTTTTCAAATTTAATCTTTATTGTATTTTTCCATTAAAAATTAGACCCCTCCCCCAGCAATCACCACACTGTTGTGCATGCCCATGAGTCCTTTTTCCTTTTTACTCGATCCTTTTTCAACACTTGAAGTCACACAGTTCATACGACTTAGTTTGCTAACAGAATGTGAGTGAAAGAACCACGCACAACTTTAGTCCTGTGTGAAAATGAACACACTGTCTTACTACTCACTTACTCTGGTGATCATGAAAGTGAGGTTAAATGTCAGCCTGGTGAACACAGAATATGAACCAAAAATAATTCTCTGTTTTTATAAGAAACTGGGATTTGTAGATTATCAAAGTATAATCTATTTACAATGTATGTATCTATCAACTCATTACACTGAACACTTCAAACATCTTACAGTTGTATTTGTCAGTTATACCTCAATAAACCTGAAAAGATATATAATCCAGACCTTCCTGACCAATACAGAGAAATAAAAATAAATTAAGCATTAGTGCGAGAAGCTATTTATTTACTTGTAACTTTTGGCTGCTTAATGATAAGGAATAAACTGGCAAGTTAGAATGTTCCAGCTTCTATCGTTAGAGTCCTCAAAAATGTTATGATAAAAGTATGTGGTAGAGGAATTTCCTGGAAAAAAAGTACAAGGAAAAATATCACAGTGAACTTATAAAAATATCTGTAAGCATCTTTCTAAATGCTTTTTGAAAGAATTATTCACTATCAATATTTTTCAAAGTTTTTCCATTACACAATAACAACTCTTAATAATTCATTTCCATTAAACTAATTCAGTTTCGTAATCAGCGTCTGACGACGGCAGGAGCTGTTTAGTGACAATGACTATGGTGGTGAGATGGAGGAGAAGGAAGTGCCCTCTGACATCAACGCTGTCAGAATCAACACCAGGACCACTGTTTTGCATTACTGTCGACAACGCCGGCAAGCTTTCCTATATCTGCAAAACTGTTGATATCAATGACGCTTATATTGGAGTCTTCACTGTATCATTAAAAATATAATATAATCTTTTAATTAACATTTACCAAATTTTTGGTTGTTATTATTCTACCCTTTTACCTTAGGACTCTGTAGGTAGTTGAGGGCAGGGCATTTCATTTGTTGAACTTTGGACAAAAGGAATAAAATCTACAACGGTTGACCTCCCCTTTATTCTGTTGTTAAAACAAAGATAAACTTATGTGCCAGCGTTCCCTTTTCTTTCAGGCTGTGTCACTTCCTAAGAGACCCCTTATCCTTTGAAGTACTGACTCCTGTCACAAATGTCCCCATGGTACCTTAATTATGTATGGCAATCATTTAAGTCTCAAGGCACATAGAGTATTTTCAACAACTTTATCAAGTCATTTATTTTGGGTAAAGTATTGAATATAAATATATTGTGAACAGATTATATGTTGATAATCTACAACCTACAGTTTCTTATAAAAAGTATATGATATTAGTTGTAGCATTTTCAAAGATACCCTTTACCAAACTGAGGGAGTTAGTGTCTAGTCCTAGTTTGCTGAAAGTTTTCATAAATAATGATTTCGAGTTTTGTGATATACTTGTTACATCTATTGAAATAATCAGATGTTGTATTCTTTTTTCTCTGTTAATATGATGAAATACATTGATTTTCAAATATTAACCATTCGGGCATGTTTTATTTGTTTTATATATTGCTAGATTTTACTTGCTATTATTTTGGGGTTTTTTGTTTGTGTTTGTTCAAGGGGGAGAGTGGTTGATAGTATTATTCAAATCTTCTTTATTCTTTTCACTATCTGTTTTATCAATTACTAAGAAAAAAAGTTTTGTCTACTTCCAACTATACTTGTATAATTGTATATTTCTCCTTTTACTTGTATCTTCCTGGCCTCCATGTGTTTTGAAGCTGTTTGTTTTTAATTCAGTGAATTCACATTTAAGGTGGTTATATCTTATTGAATTGATCCTGCCTGTATAATTTATGCTTTTCTTTTCCCTGGTAATATTCTTAGCTCAGAAATCTACTTTGTCTGATACTAATATATTCAATTTAGCTTTCTTTGCTTAGTATTTTCATGACCTATCTTTTTAAACTTTCTACTTTTACTGGTGTGTTTACATTTAAAACGGGTTTCTTATAGGTGGTTATTGCTTTTGATTCAACTTGATGATCTCTGCCAATAAACTGGAATTTTAGATCATTCCTGTTAGGCTGAATATAATTATCAGTATGGTTGTCTTTAAACCTACCAACTTGCTATTTGTTTCCCAACTGTTCTTTTTCTTCTCTGTTGCTTTTTTCCTCCTTTTCTATCTTCTTTGTAGTTCGTTGAGTACTTTTTAAAATTCTACTTTCTCTTCACTATTGTCTTATCACTCAGATCAATCACTTTGATATGATACTCCAGAGCTCAGAGTATAATCTTCAACTTATTACAGTCTACCTTTAGACATAATGCCATGGCCTGTCTGTAGAAAGTAGATAACAAGACTTTACATCCATTTCAGCCCTTCTGTCCTTTGATGTTATTTTTATTTTTATATGTTATAAGATATACAATATATTTATATATATTGTTCACAAAATAAACTATTTAAATTATTTTAAAACATTTAAATAAATATATTTATTATATAGTTATAAATTCTGTCACATAATTTGTTTGTATATATTTAAATTCTTACCTGATATTTTTCCTCAATCTGAAGAAATTTCTTTCACACTTCTTGTAGTTCCCATCTGCTAGTGATGGGTTCTCTCAGACTTTATTTGTCTAAGTTTTTCTTTCACTTTTCTTTTTAGATTTTTTTTAACTAAGTATAAAACAGCCAGATTGACAATATGGGATACTTTTTTTTACCATAAGTAATTTAACAATGTTATATTTTCTTCTGGCTTGCATAAATTTTGACAAGAAAGCTTTGTTAATTTTGGCCTTTTTTTTTCTTTGTACATAATAGGTCTTTTTTTTTAATCTCTTGAGTTCTTTTAAGATTTTTCTCTTCATCACTGATTTTAACACTTTGATTTTGATATGACCTAGTATTGTTTTTTGTGTGTTTGTTATTTTTAGGGTTTGTTTAGCTTCTTGCATATGTGGGTTTAGAGTTTTAACCAAGTTTTGAAAATTGTCTACCCGTTTTTTCCCCAAAACTACCCCTTTAAGGCCCCCTTCGTTCTTGACCCAGTTATGTATGTTAGAATACAATTATTATCTCATTGTGGCCTTATTTATGTCTAATCTTTTTCTTTGATCTCTGTGCTTCATTGCCATTGCTCTGTCTTTAAGTTCTTATACAGGATCTAAGCTGCTATTAATTCTATTTAGTATAGTTTTATTTTATATGTATTTTTCTACATCTTAACTTCTAATGTTTTACATCTTATTCCTGTCTTCATTATGCTCATATTTTTTTACCTTCTTGAATACATGATACATATTTATATACTTTTTATATTTGCAAATATTCTTGTCTCCTGATTCTGTCATCTCCCTCACTTGTGAGTGCGTTACTTCTGGTTAAATTTTTTTCTTGATTATGAGGAATATTATTCAGTTTCATTAATTGGATGCCTGACATTGTGAATTTTGTGTTGTGAGTAACAGATTTTGTTGTATTTCTTTAAGTAGTATTGGGCTCTGTTCTGGTGCAAAATTAAGTTATTTGGAATCAGCTGAATCTCTGCTTTTAAGTTTCTTGGGATATGTCTTGAGCAGCCTTTATTTGAGGGTTTAGCCCCTCTACTAAGGTGGCACCTTTCTGAGGTTTCCCCATCTGCTAAAGATCTTTCAGTCATGGCTGGTCGGAAGAAAAACTACCTCCAGCCCTGTGTGAGCTCTGTGAATTTTTTGGCTTATACATTTCCAGTGGTCCTTTACCTGCCCAAGCACTTTCCTCTCACATGAACAGATCAGATCCAGGATACCACTAGATAGATCCTAGAGCTTTCTTTCGCTCTCTCTTACTCTCTGTGTGCTCCCTCCGTCTTCTTAATTCAGCATATTTGCTTGGATCCTCTACTTGGGTTTATATTCTCTGTGCTACAGCCTGGGGACTACCTTCCTCTAGGCTAGTGTTCCCCAACAGAGATGAATTTGCTCACTAGTAGACATTTGCAATATCTGGTAACATTTTAGATTGTTACGGCCAGAGTCATGCTCCTACCTGTAGTATGCCAAACCAGAGATGCTGCTATGTATTCTACAATGCATGGGACAGCCCCCACAACAAAGCATTATCTGGTCCAAAATGTCAGTAGTATCCAAGGTTGAAAAACCTGTGGTAGGCAGCTTCTAGAGAATGCCATCCTTCTCTCATGAATCATAACCATGCATTGCTTAATGCCCCAAAGCTATATTTTCTTATATTTTATTCAGTTTTCTAATTGTTTAAGGTAAAGTTCTAAATCCAATCTCTCCTAGTGCATCATGGTCCAAATCCTCTTGCCTCTTGATTGCAATAATGACACATTCTTTCTCCACCTAATTGCTCATGTACTTACATTTATATATATAATGTATAGATCAGTTGAACCTGTAGAATGAAAATTTAAATATTTTTCTCTGATCTTTCTTGTACTCACAATATGTTAAGGTGCGGGTCCCAACTAACTTATATTTGAGGTTGCTTACTTTGTATATTGAAAGTACAACATAGAAAATAACATACCCATTTTTTATCTTCATAACTGTTCTCAAAGCCCACTGGCTATAAAATACTCTTTTGAAGATTTCTGAAATGTGCCCGCCTGCTACCTCCAGGTTCCGCTTCTTCAGTTTTATCTTCATTCCGTTCTTCATGGCAGAAGCAAGTTTCCAACATGGTCGGGGAATTGTTGTGCAGGCTCCGGAAAGAAGAAAACAAAGAGAGAAAAGCCCAGGCAGAAGTCCTTTCCTCCTGCCTTTAGTCAATAGCACAGCTTTCAAACTCCCAATGTTAGTTCTTGATTCCGATTTCCTCCCAGGATGGCTGGCGTTGGGTCGATCATTCCCATCAGCAGAAACCTCTAAATGCAGGTATAGCCTCACCCTCTTAGACATTAGTACATGTCTCAAACTATGGGTTATTGTGTGAGTTTTACTAAACTAAAGCCAGTTTGTTCTCATGCTTTCCTTATAGCAAACTGAAGAAGATAAAAAAAATGTACTTTTAAAAAATTTTCTGGAGGCAGCTATTCAAGCAAAAGTAACAACATGGTTAACTAGTGAAACAACTTGATTCATTTTGGATCTTACTCTGACACTTATTAGCTCTGTGATGTTAAACAAGTTAACATACCAATATGTGTCTCAGTGTTTTCGTCTATAAAATTGAGATGATAAATAGTATGTTACCATAGTACAATAATATGATATTATTAATATATTATTATTATAATATGTCATTAATATATTATGGTATTATAGTACTATATATAGAATAGAATGGCAATACCATTAACTTTGTTGATATGTGAAAATATTTGCACTTAATTCAACTTAATTAAAATAGTTGAGCAATGGATAAAAATACAGATACTAACAAAGATATAACAATTCAATAAACTGTGGCTCCACATTCTCTCTTTAAATGCACTACAAAGAAAGGGGTACGTGAAATCTGATTGCTACTGGCTTCTGTAGTAAAGTTTAAACACTAAAATTATGCAAAAGATGTGAGATCTGTAGTAAATAAAGTAGGGGAAAAGAATGAAAAGAGGAAGAAAGAAAAGGGAAAAAAATTGCTTTCCTTGTGAATTGTGTGACTCTTTCATATATGTTAACCAATTCAATTATGACAGTAAAACAACAAAGCAGTTGTGCTTATCATACTGTTTTATAGGAATTTGAAGTTCTGAAATGCATTTCAGAACACTTGTCTTATCAACTGTTGTGCTGGACTTTGAAAACAGGGCTTCTAACTCTAGCATACCTTAGTTCAATGTTTATTTTTCTCAAAGAAGTAGGTGAGAAGATGCCCAATGATTTTATTTTTCTTGGTTCTTCACTTTGATGTCATAAAAATTTATCATAATGTGACAGAAGATTAAACAGTGTTTTATTTTTAATTAAAACACTGTCTACATAAATTCCAAGACTCGCTTAAATCACTTCTAAATAAGCTAAATATGCCAGTTTTCACACATCCCACTAATCACTATTTTATCTAACAAAGGATATCAAAACCGATTTGGTATAACAAGCAGTAGCATTTTTTTTAAATGCCTAACATGAAAGGAGTATGATTGTTTATAAATTGTTAAACTGCCTTTTAAAAAATCTTATATTTTACCAATGTTTAAAGTTTACATAAGGCCTTGTTTTAAAGATTGGATTTCCAAAACCCCGCTTCTTCTTTGAGGAAGCAACATTTATTATGGAGTTCAAGACTTCCCCTTCAGCGTTTTGCAAGACCTTGTGCAATCTCAGTGCATCTTCTTTTTTAAACTATGTCCCAAGGTGAAAAGAAAAAAGAATGTATACTACATATTTAGCTACAGAGTTGTTATGAGAATTGAGCTAATACCAAGAGTGCTTTGAAATTATAAAATAAAAGATGATATTTATGTTTCAAATGTTATCCGTCATCCAACTTCTGTAAAAGGGTATACTACTGGTGGTTTGGTTAGAACTGATCCAGTGAGTAAGCGTAATCAGCATATGATTCAAACCCAAGTAATTTGTAGTTTTGGCCATTACATGAATCACAAGGAAGTTTTGTCCATTATAGAAACTGAGTACATGAAACTAAATGGGGGAAATTGTATTGAGCCAAGTGGTGCCCTTGAAGTTTTCATAACTTTGTGTTGCTAGGAAACAACGTTACCAGTACAGAGTTTATACTTGGAGCATCTGCTTCATTTAAAGTCTGGCTTCCAGGCAGTATAGATTGCACTGAGCATTGGGAGGAGGAAAAAAAGCAAAAGAAAAACCAATTACTTTCTAAAAACAACAATCGTAAAAGTCTTGAAAGCAGAGTCTTACGCTATATTTGTAATTATATCCTTTAGAAAGTGTTGCTGGAGGGGTTGTCTTTCTACTAAGTTGTGAAGCTGAAGTCCACAGTAGAAATTGGGATCACTCAGGTTCAAAATCTTAGGAAATATAGTGAAAATTGAGTATGATATCCTAGCATTTGAGGTGGGAGTGAGGGGGGAATACAATCTATATAGTTGACCTGCATTTTATTTTATTCTTCTCCTGCAAGATTATTACTTTAGAGAAATATGATGAATACAAGCCAAATATTAGGACCTTCCTCCTGCCCCTTCCCTCCTTGTTTTATATGCTGGCATGATGTAATCAGTCCATAACACAATAGAAAAACATCTTACCAATTATTTGTGCATGTTATGCAAACTGACATCATATTGTAGTACCATTTTTTTGAAGTAAATCTGCTTAAATCAATTAATACTAACAGTTCTACTGTTCCATTAGAGATAAAAATGCATTCCCATGCCAATGAGTGGAGTGTTAGCATTAACCCTGGCCCAATAAAAGCAAGATGTGTTACTATTTTTATGTTAACAAATCCAAGCCTTGAAAAGCTGAATGGCTTTGGTTTCACAGAGTATCTACATTTGTACTCCTGAGGTGATTATAAAGATGAAAGACAAGAAAAGAAAAAAGAAAGAAAGAAAAAGAAAGAAAAAAAAAAGAAAAGAAAAGAGAAGAAAAGAAAAGAACAGGTAAAGGAAGAACCAAAAAAAGAAAGAAGGGCAGGAAGAGGGTTTTACGGTTTTTCAAGAACTATAATTCATTTGCCTGAACACCCTTTACCCAGTGCCTCATTTTAAGTTTTCTTGCTAAAAAGAGGACACGGTTTTTAACATTCCCTCCATCTGGGGGAATACTGTGGATCATCAGTGCTCCCAGACTTTCTGCTGAGGGCTCATGAAGCCCACGCCGATCTCACTGTGAACAGCGCATGACCAGCAGATCTCCACAACACCCCCAGCGTTTAGATTTTTTGACCTGTGGTGGCTCCCTCCTTTCCCACATGACCAAAGTACATGAAAGTGACCCTCCATCACTAGAAACTTTACCCATGGTCTCTTACTCATGATCCCCAACCCACCTTAAATCTAATAACTGTTTTCTTGTCTTTGGATCTCCACATGAATTAGCTGTTTATAACTTTACCTTCCTATAGACAACATCTCACTTGTACTGCTTGGCTCCAGCTCTTACCTCCCCACCCTCTGCCCTTATTCCCAAAGTCCTAGTTCTACTGGCTCTCTGGTTAAATCCCTTATATCCTTGAGTTGAAACAACATGCACTATATTTGAGGGCCAACCCATATGTTCAGTATCCCTTCTACTTCAACAAACCAATTACTTATGTCTCTATTTTATAAATGTATTTTTCATTTAAGAAATTTATTTTTAATTTGTATTACCTCCCTATTGAAAGATCATACAATAGTAATTGCTTTTGGATTTTTCTCTTAGTCAATATAATTTATAGATTTTCATTTTTCAGATAATTTTAATTCAATTTTACTACATGACTAAGATTCCCTCAGAGTAATGTGGTAATGTATATTGACTAAGTTTTGTAGTGTTTGTTTTTAAGAATTTTTAAAAAGATTTTATTTATTTGCTTTTGGAGAGAGGGGAAGGGATAGAGAAAGAGAGGGAGAGAAACATCAATGTGAGGTTGCCTCTGGTGTGCCCACAGCCCAGGAATGTGCCCTGGCTGGGAACAGGACCGGCACCCCTTTGGTTCTCAGCCCAGTGCTCAGTGTACTGAACCACGCGAGTCAGGGCCTGTTCTTTTAAATCAAATAGAGTTGAATTAAGGCCTAATACAGTCACATAAAAATTACAGAGCTTTCTTTTTCTTATGTCATACAAGCTGCCAAGATATTCAAATCTGGTTATGTGAACAAAAACGGCACTCAAAAAAAGTACTCAGGTTTACATTTAGTTGAACAAATGGGCAAGGTTTAAAATCTGGCCTTAAACATTAGAGATAGATTTGTAGAAAAGTTCTTTTGTCAGTAGCGCGGACGTGTGCAAATAGTAGACCACATGAACAATTTCGTCATTGTATTTGATAGCCTTGGATGATGCCTGAAATTAGTGTCTAAAGTATCCTTTTTTCCTAAAATAAGATGATTCTTTAGATCTGTTTGAAAGAGGTTATGATGATTTTAAAAATCTGGCTCAGCACTTACCTCCTGCAGGAAGCCTTCCCAAATCAATCTGTGATTACAGGTCATTATTTTTATATTTTAGCTTTTACTTCCACTGTATCAGGCTTTTCTTATTAATTGCTTTGACAATCTTTCATAACTGATGTCAGGTTTACAAGTCCTTAGAGAATTCTCCCTTCCTGGATCATGAAGATTCAGATCTCTCTCTCTCTCTCTCTCTCTCTCTCTCTCTCTCTCTCTCTCTCTCTCTCTCTCTCATTACTTGGACAAAACATTGTATACACATTAGATATTCAATTAGGGCTACTGATAGGATTATGTTTCTGTTAATCTAAAAGTGAGCTATCTGGCAACTGTCACAATGTCCTCTCTATCTATGATCCTATTTCTGTTCTGCTTTGTTTATTTTGTTTTTTAGATTCAGTTGCTGATAAATATTTATTTATTGTCATTTTATTGTTCATATTATTTTCATATTTTTGTGGGGAGATGGGTGAAAAAGGTGAAGGGATTAAGCAGTACAAATTGCAGTCAAAGAATAGTCATGGGGTTGTAAAGTACAGCATAGGGAATAGAGTAGACAAAGAACATATATTCAGGACCCATGGACATGGACAATGGTGTGGGGATTGTCTCAGGAAGTGGGAGGTGGGACCCGGGTGGAGGGGAACAAAGGGGGGAAAATCTGGTACAACTATAATAGTATAAGCAATAAAATATAATTAAAGTATAAATAAAAGTCAGCTATTACTGTTGGGAAGTTTCTGTGAACATTGTGCAATAATATTTTTAAATTTTATTTATTACTCATAAATAACAGTTTTGAAGGAAAGGGATATGGAAAGGGTGATTAGGTGAACCTTTAATCATATTTCTATATTCTATCTGCTGACTTAAATATTTTAGTTTCATTTAAAGATTAATGTAGTGAAGAAGAGAAAGGGAAAGTATTTTTATTCAGATCATTTAGATTAGACCATTCACACAATTTATCAGTAGTTATCCTTCTCTCTGTAGCCATAGGTTTTAAATTGCCTATTGGAGGTATGAAATAAGCTTTTTATATTACCCATTAAATCTCATGAATTAAGGCTACCTGCTTTTTTGTTCACTTTAAGTAACTCAAGTTTCTTTGCCTTTTTCATTATCTTTTCCTTCTTTTTCCCTTCATTTCTCCATTTATATTATATGTTATCTAGCTTACTAAAAGTGGGGAAGATACCTTTTTAAAATTCTTTTGGTTCATGTTTGAAGGCACTAACATTATTACTGAGTCTTACTCCAACTTATTACTTTTTTAAAATCTGGCACTGTTGTATTTATCTTCTTCATTTTACCTAGATGATGTGTGACTATCAGGAAGGCTTACTTGACAATAAATTGGAAAAAAAATTATTTTGCATACATAATCAAGTACAGACTTTATGTTAAGCTTTTTATATATTCTGATCACTCAGTCCTAACAAATATAGTTCTGATCACAAAATCTCTAATGGATGTTTTTGAATACTGTATTGACATATTTTGTAGCATTTAATCAGATAAATTACTTTCACAGAACAGTTATTCTGTGGATTTATTTAGTCCTTCCTTCTTTAATAGTTTTTCATGTTTAAAACAGAATGTTGATCCATTTTATGATCAATGTCATTTTCCCACTTCCTGAAGAAAACCTTTTAACATTACTTACAGAGCAGATCAGCTGGCAATGAATCCCTTAACTTTTGTTTGCCTAAGAAATTCTTTCTCCCTCACTTTTAAAGGATAATTATACTGGATATTGAATTCTTGGTTGATGAGTTTTTTCTTTGAACTTTTTAAATATTTTAGCTTATTCTCTCCTTGCTCACATGGTTTCTGATGATAAGTCCACTTTAATTCTTATTCTTGTTCTTTGATAGATAACAAGATTTCTTCCTTTGACTTCTATCAAAATTTTATCTATGCTTTTCATTTCCTACCATTTGACTGTCATAAGTTTTATTGTAGCTTTTTACTATTCATCCTGCTTCCTGGATTTGTGGCTTATTGTGTCATTAATTTGGAAAAATCTTGGCCATTACTTCTTCTATTGCTCTTTATACTTCATTAATACTTGTATTATTACTTCCAATATTTCTTCTGTTTTTTTCTTTTTGGTCTTTTGGCAATTAATGGTGGCAGAATAGGTGAAGCTACACTAACCTCCTCCCAGGACTAAGCTGGAATTACAACTAAATTAAAGAAAAATCATCTTGAATAACCACTGAACACTAGTTGGAGAGAAGCCTTATTACCAAGGACCTACAGAAGAAACCACTTGACCATATCAAGACTGGCAGGAAGTGTGGAGGTGTGAGAGAGCCACCTGAGCTCCCGCAGGCAGCAGCCGAAGAAGTTCTGGAGCGATATTTCAGCAGCTGGGGGGAGTCCCTCTGAGAAGTGTAGCATCTAAACCTGAAGCAGGGCTCCCCAGCCTAGAGCACCAGAACCAGGAAAGGCACCCACATAACATCCAGCTGTGAAAAGCAACAGAGTTTCTATCCACCAGTGAGAGAATGCTAAAGATGCAACCACTTTCTTAAAGAACCAACAAAAAAATTTTATTTGCAGCCCCTTACACAGGGCTCCAGCCAAAGCAGAGCAGAACAGAGTAGTCATGTGTGGAGACTCTGGGTTTGGTGGCTCTGGGAAAGAGCTGAAGGGTCAGCTACCGGGGCCTCTGTTCTCAGTCACACCCCGTACTCAGAAGCCGTCTTTCTCAGGCAGAGTACTCTTTTCCATGTAACATTAGCCTGGAGGGAAGCAATAGTTCCACCTACAAGAACCCCTTTCACCCCTCCCTGTAGAGCTTAAGCCGCACAGAGGAGCACAGCCAGAGGCTTTTTCCCGACTCGGCCTAACAGGCAGCCTGCAGGCAGAAATGGATCCGTGGGCGCTTTGAGACTTTCGCTGATGTGCCTCCAGAACCAGGACTGGTAAAAATGGGCCTCGGTGGAGTTTCCCCTGTCCGCACACACCCGCCAGACCCAGCAGAGGGAGCCACAAGCTGTGGATCACTGACAGCTCCAAACAGGCTGCTTATGGCTCCTCACAGGCAGCCTCTGCACCAGTCTTTGCAGATCTACCTGATGTATAGAAAGAAACACAAAGAGGCATCCTAAATGGGAAGACAAAGAAACAGAGTCCAAATGTAACAATATGAGAATTCTCCAGAAGAAGAGTTAAATGAAATGGAGGCAAGCAATTTATCTTATATAGAGTTCAAAGCAATGATATAAGCATGCTCAACAGCATGAAAAAAGAGATAGAATCCATAAAAAAGTACCAGTCAAAAATAAAGAATGCAATAATTGAAATAAATAATATACGGGAAGGAATAAAGAGTAGGTTAGATGAAGCAGAGAACTGAATCAGTGATTTGGAAGACAAGGTAGAAAAACACACCCAATCAAAGTATCAAATAAAAAAAATTTTTAAAAATGAGGGTAGTTTAAGAGACCTGTGGGAAAACATGAAGCATAGTAACATTCACATCATAGGGAAACCAGATGGAGAAGAGAGAGAACAAGGGATCGTGAACCTTTTGGAAGAAATAATGACCAAAGAATTCCCTAACCTGGTGAAGGAAAAAGAAACAGAAGTCCAAAAAGCAGAGAGTCCCAAACAAGACGGACCGAAAGGGGCCCACACTATGACGCATCATAAGTAAAATGGCAATTCTTAAAGACAAGGAGAAAATGTTAAAAGAGGAAATAAAAAAGCAGTTATCTACAAGCCTCCTCCCATAAGAGTTTCTGAAATAACAGAAACATTTCAGTCCAGAAGGACTTGGGATGCAATATTCAAAGTGATGAAAAGCAAGGAACTACAACCAAGGGTACTTTACCCAGCAAGGCTATCATTTAAAATTGAAGGAGAAATAAAGAGCTTCCCAGACAAGAAAAGGCTAAAGGTGTTTGTTACCACCAAACCAGTATTATGACAAATCTTAAAAGGCTTGCTCGAAGAATAAGAAGAAAAAGAAAACAAGAAAAAAACCCAAGAGGAACATAGTTTAAAAAGATAAAATGCCAATAAAAACATACTTATCAATAATTACTTTAAATGTAAATGGCTTAAATGATCCAATTAAAAGACAGCAAGACCCGTACATATGCTGCCACAACAGACCCACCTCAGGATGATAGATACACACAAATGAAAATTAAAGAAATGGAAAAATATATTTCATGCAAATGGAAGGTGGGGGAAGCTGAGGTAGCAATACTTATATCAGACAAAATAGTCTTTTGGCATTTCAGATATGCATATGTTACATCTTTTTAAATTGCCCCACAATTCTTGGATCTCCTTCTCTGTTTTTGCCTTTTTTCTATTCATTTTTATAGTTTAGGAAATTCCTATTAACCCATTTTTATGCTCACTAATTTCTCAGCTTGGCCAGTCTGCTGATAAGCCCATGAAAGAAAAGCATTCTGTTACAGTTTATTTTATTTTTAGCTTTTATAAAAATTCTTGCTTAAAGTTTCCATCTCTCTGGTTATATTACCCAACTTTTCTTAAATTTTTCTACATTTTCATTAGAATGCTTACATTATTCAGAGTCTTTTAAGTTTCCTGTCTGAGAGTTCTACATCTTTGTCATGTCTGAGTCTAGTTATGATACTCACTGTCTCTTCCAAATGTTTTTTTTTTTTTACCTTATCTGGTGGTGTACCTAATAATTTTTGGTTGAAAGCCAGGCATATCTGATCAGGTAACAGGAACTGAGCTGAATTGGTCTCTAATTGTGAGGATGTATGTTAATCTGGCCAGGAGTTGGATTTTGGTTAATATTTGCTGTAGCTGTTGCTATCAGAGGGATCAGATTTTTCTAGTGTTCTTCCTTTTTTCTCTCCTCCTGACTTTGGACTTCTCTTTGTACTGCTTCTCACAGATAATATGTATCATGCAACTCTCCCAGTAGTTACCATTACCATTACACTGGAACCCTAATAATGTGTTGGCAAGTTGTAGGAAAGAGGAACTGTTCTATAATCTCTCAATTTAATCTTTGTCTTTCAGTGAGCCTGTGCTTCTGGTCTGTAACTGACCTGTGACCTTCCAAAGTGTTTCTTCCTGTATAACTTCGTAGCATCTAGCCTACTAAATAAAACAGAAAGGTCATAGGAAAGCTTTCTGAGAATAATGTCCTTCCCTCATGGCTCTGGGACAAGACTTTGATAAGATCTTGCTCCTGGAGAATAGCCCTTTGCTATAGAGAAAGCTCTGATTATATTTCACAAAAAGTATTCTCCACTCCTTTGCCAAAGTCATGAGGGGATCTTTCTCAACTCTTCACACAGTAAGACCTTGGTGGAGTTCCTTGCAAAAGTGTGGGGGTTCCTCCAAGACTGTAGCCCCAGGAGTTTCACTTTCACACTAAACCACCAACAGCCTTTAACAAGGTCAAAATTACCATTTACACATTCCTCCCATTTTATGACCCAGAGGTTTCCACCCTTGGTGAGCAGATCTCAGCTGTGACTCTGATTTCTTCTGTCCCAATAGATGTCAAGATGGCTAATTATCCTGTAATCTCAATCCTCTGATGAATGCAAAAAAAAAAAAAAAAAGCATTGATTTTTTACTTTGTTCAGCTCTTTGTTGTTTTAAGGATGGGTGTGATGACTTCCAATCTCTTCGTATGGAGTTGTTATTGATTTTTAACAATATACATTTACTCAAAACAACGTTGATTCATTTGCTCAGCAAACAGTTATTGAGCCCCTAACCTCTCCAGGCATTGTACTGAGAGCCATGGCCTTAAAGCGGAGCCAATCTGGGTATGTCTCTGAAATTCCTTTCCACCAGTAAAGTAGATACTGATTTTTCGGCTGTCCTAATTATGAGAAAGAGTGTCAGGATCCTCTGAAATAATGGCTGTCTTTTTTCATTTCCATACGGGTAACACACCATCCAATGTGTAAATTCTATGCAGAGGTATTAGTTTCCTCCTCCTGGTGTCAAGCTGTTGAGTGAGATGTGCACTTCCTGCTGCTTCCCTTCAGGCAAGAGAAGAGGTCACAGCTATGATTTGAAGAATTAGACTAATTGCAGTAAACCCTTGAGGTTCTTAAGGAATGTGAAAATATAGAAAATCAATTTAATAGTATCATTATATAATTTTACAGTGTGTAATAATATATTTATAAAGCTTCAGCTTCAAAAATAGAAATAAAGATGATGGACATAAACACAAATAAAACCAAAGTAGGCTTTATGCCCAGAAATCCAGAGCAATAAACTAAGTACAGTAGGCAAATATTGCCAAAAAGAAAGAGTTTTCAGATACTTATAAAAAGTACTTTGAAGATAATTTTGCCCAAATTAAAAGAGGATTGAATATCATAGCTATGATAGGAAAGCAAGAATGTTCTACAGGAAAAAAAGAAACCTTTTAGAATGTACATATGAACCCTTGAAATTAGCAATTAGGACATTAATGATCAAAAAGATATCATATCGCTGGTGCTCAAGATTGGCAGCAGAATTCAAGTCTCCTGACTGCCAGTTTATGGTTTTATCTACATAGACAAGACCTTTGTCTATGGTTTTATATTCTTCATAGGTGAGTCTTAAATGCAATTCGTTAGCCAGATTTAGACAAACAAAATAAACTAGAACAAATTAAGACATCAATATTCATAACTAGCATAGATTCATGAAAGTGACAAATGTGGTGCAGTAAACTAATGATATATAGGCCATCATTTTGTCATTGTATTTTGTCATATCTAAAATAAAAACATTTGTTAAATTTTGTACAAATTTGTGCCTCCATTGGCTCATTTTTGAAAAAAAAAAAAGCCTGGATATTGAAATAAAAACTATTCACAAATCAGTAAAAACTCTTTTCTCCCCATCAAACAAGTTGAATTTTTATTCATGGAATGAGTTGTGGTTTGATTGGTAGATTATCAGTAGCTATTGATAAATGGCTTTAAATTAATATGTGCTTTGGCTTTTTACTTCAGAGAGTACTGGTCTGTCAAGTTTTCAAAATGCCAGAGACAGGAGCACAAAGCATCCCTGAACAATCAATACTGACTTTTAGAACTGAAGTGTAACAGCATCACTATTAAATTCTGTGATTGTTCTTTCTTCTTTTAAACATTTCTTGGCACCTAGTCTTTAAAAAGATTATATTTGTATTTGCACTTGTAAATTGGCATTTTAAAGCCTTTGGCATGGCATAGAATCCTCAGTTGTTTTTCATATTGTTAGGTGCACATGAAAACAAACAGCACCTTATTATCTCTCACATGTTTTTATCTTTTTCTAATTATGAAGTGCATACATTAATATATTTGAAAATATTAAAAAAGTATTATGTTACATAGGCCAAAAAGGCAAATCAAATTACATATGTGTTTGTCTGCTCAGAGTAGGAAACCAGGAGGAAGCAGAGGATGGGATGAGGCAGGTAAACCAAGGGAAGACAACAAGGCATGAGAGAGGGAGAGAATGGTTATGAACTCAGAATATGGATAAGAGAATCAGCCAGTGAACCCAGACAGTCAACTGACAGGAGAATTATAACAAGTAAATGTGTTACCATAGGTAGTTAACTAGTTATTAATAAGAAAGAGAGCAAAGGGAATTAGATGTTGAGCTTAATAAACTGGGGAGCATAAGCCTACTTGCTTAGAAAGCTATAGCACTTACAGACTCATTCACAAAGTACTGACAACTGCTGTCAAGAAGACTTAATCCTAGGAGCACAGAAAATCTCCCAGGAGTACTGCCCACCCTCCAGTACTGAATTGTTAGGGGCCGCACAAAGAGGTGCTTGATCATAGAGGCCTGTCCATCTAACTAGAGGGTGGACCTATCAAAAACCCACAAAAACTTGGGAAGTTAATTGATTACTTTGAAAAAACACATGGTCTGTCCTAAACCCAAGCTAACAGAATTTCAGGGAAACAAAGAAGTTTTCTCTCTTGCTCGGTAACCCACACTTGCCCCATTCATTCCCACGCTGTCTCACCCAAGAGCACACTACCATGTGGTCTAGCAGTCTTGTGGGCCTGCAGCAAACTATGTGGATTCCAAATGACTTAGCTCTAATATAAAGCAAGAACTCTGGACATGGGCTTTCTTTCTTTTTTTTTTTTTTTTAAGCCTTTTTGAAGACATGGTTGGACTTTTCCCATGGCAGTACAGATAGCAATGGGACATTGGAAGCCCAGGGAAGATTTCCACCTGAATAAACTTTACCACATCACAATCTCCTGTGCCTGGGTCCCTGGAATGCTTTCTTTGCAATCCTGTGAAAGAGCCTGACTTACACTGACAACAAATGACCCAAGGAATTTTTGTAAACAAGAGATTGATGTCATAAACTAGAATTGCAGGAGTGGAAATGGAGATATACCAGAGATTTGCCACAGAGAAAATTGACAGAAAGGAGCAAAATATATATTTATCCATGTCTTCTAGGATTTTGATTCTCAAATTTCGAAGTACATACAAATCATTGAGGGATGTTGTTAAAATGTGTATTTTAACATTTAGCAAAGGAGATTTCAGGACTGGAGCCTGAGATCTACTAACAGGCCCCCAAGGTGATGTCCACAATTTTGGTCCATAGACCACGCTTTGTATGGGAAGATTCTAACACATTTATTTTATTTTAGCTCTGGCAATAGTCACCGAACTATGAAGAAACTCCCAAAGTTACTGAGCTAAGCTAGTTATTTTAATTGGTTTAATAAAATGCAAATTATATTAGAGCCAAAATGTGAGCTAATTCCATTCAGAGTAGTAAGATACTTTTATTATTTTAACAAGAAAAATAATATGAAGAATCCTAGAGATCTAGATTTTTCCCCCATTGGTATTTGGTAGTTTTTGTTTGTGTGATGGTATTAATTTTGTTTTTATACAGTCACCAATTGTGTAGTAAAGGCAGTCTCTGTGAGGATGAGTGGTCAGCTAATGTTCTGTATCTTGCTATAACCAATTAGCTAAATCATTGTACATAAGTTTTGTTTTCTTAAGGATAAAGAGCAAATGAGTTTGCTTAAATGGTTTTATTTCGTGTAGGGAGCAAAGTGTTTTTTGAAACCTCATTTAGAACTGTGCCAGTGTCATGATAGAAAACATTTATTCAAATGAAATGATATTTTGGAACACGGCTTTAAAAAAATTTTTTTTATTTATTTTTTGAGAGAGGGGAAGGGAGGGAGAAAGAGAGGGAGAGAAATATCAATGTGTGGTTACCTCTTGCAGGCGCCCCCAAGTGGGGACCTAGCCTGCAACCCAGGCATATGCCCTCACTGGGAATTGCACCAGTGACCCTTTGGTTCACAGGCCAACTTTCAGTCCACTGAGCCACACCAGGCAGGGCTGGAACTGGGTTTTTTGAAACAAAAGAAACACACTCAGCATCTTCACTGAAGGTAAGAAAGTTACGATTTAAAACTGCAGCTTAAATTGATCAAAGCATAATAAGAATATTCTTCTGTCTGAATGGAAAAAAATGTGTGTATCATCTTTATAAATTTGGATTCTAAAGAATTTGGCATAAAAATGTTCATACATTATTACTATCTATATCTATCAGATTATTCATAGCCCATATTTATATTATATATTTATTCTACATGTTACCCAACTCCCTTTTACAGAGAGCAGAATAATATTATTTATTGCAGAATTGTTAAATTACTTACTAGTTCACTGATGACTTAGTTTTCCTCTGAATGAGAGTATAGACCACTGTGAAGATTGTAAGCATTGCTCCAAAGTGAAGTTTAGTCACCCATATGAACTTGTGCAAGTCACTCAACCCCTGACACTGTTCCTTCAAGGATGAAACAGAGCAGGACTGGAGACTTGGAAAATGGATCAGTACTGAATGATGTAAGGCTCTCTTGGTTTTCTAATGATAGTACAATGTCAATAAAGATATTATAAAGAAAAGTTTCCATTTGAAAGTTGAGGATAAGTTATGTACATTGAAAAAATGTCTACAATGACCTTAAACAATAACATGAAACACAAATTTTAGTTACTAAATTATGGCCAGAAATGTGTAACTAATTTTTGACTACATAGTTATTACTATCAAATGATTACCTGGGAATGCCAAGATAGTTACTTAGGGCCTGATTTAGTCTCACAATGTCTCTGCAGCTGTAGAGGCTGCTGAGGCCTGGGGATTTTCCCCTCTGGGTGCCAACTGCACAGACTTTCCTTCTGTTTGGAGTCATTGGCCTGACTCTCCTCTCACTGTCACCTTCGTCCCCATACAGTGCCCGGTGCATAGGAACACTTGGAAGATTTCATGTCCAGTCTTGGCTTCACTGAAGGAGCCTAGGAATATAATTCTTAACACTACACAACACTCCTAGACCGAAATGATCCTGCACCCACTCATATGCCTTGGAGTGCCCTCTCTTCGGAGCATTATCCTTCTGTTATGTTAACTCGTCTCCAGTGTTCTGGATCTCTGGTGATTGATGGAATAATTATATAGTGGACAAATAAAGCTGTGTATTTATACAGAGTACAATGTGATAATTTGATATACATATACATTATGAAATAATTACCACAATCAAGTCAATTAATGCATCCAAGACCTCACATAGGCACCCTATTTCTTGTGTGTGTGAGAAAGCTTAGATCAACTCTCTTAGCAAATTTCAAGTCCACAATGTAGTATTATTTTTTGTAAGGTGATCTTTTTGAGCTTTATTGAGATATAATTGACAATAATACTGTGTAAGTTTAAGGTGTTCAGTGTGATGATTTGATACATGTATATATTACAAAATATTTACCAGAAAAGATCACTTAACACATCCTTACCTCACATAATTACCATTTTGTTGTTGCTACTATTGTTATGGTGGGGACATTTAAAATCTACTCGCATAGCAACTTTAAAGTATACAGTGCAGTTTGCTAACTATAGTCACCATGCTGTATATGAGATCTCTAGAAGTAGTTTTTAACTAGAAGTCTATAGTATTTGACAAACATCTCTCCCTTTCTCCTACCCTCAGCCCCTGAAAACCACCATCCAACTCTGTTTCTATGAGTTTGACTTTTTTAGATATCATATATAAGTGATATGATAAAGTATTTATCTGTCTGACTTACCTTATGTAGCATAATGCTCAATGATGTCACAAACAGCAAAATTTGCTTCTTTTCTGTGGCTGAATAATAGTCCATTATACACACACACACACACACACACACACACGCATGTATATGTGTGTGTGTATATATATATATACACATATATGTATATATTTATATATAACATTTTCTTTTTTTTAATTTTTAGTGCTTGAAGTATGTCAAAGAGTTTTCTCTTTTTATTATTTTTTATTGAATTATTGGGGTGACATTGGTTAATAAAATTACATAGGATTCAAGTTTATAATTCTATAATACATCACCTTTATATCATATTGTGTATTAACTACCCCAAGTCAAGACTCCACCCATCATCCCCGTCTTTTCCTCTTCTTCCTCCCCCCAATCCACTTATACTCTGGTAATCAAAATCCTGTTGTCTGTGTCTATGAGGTTTTTGTGGGATTTTTTTTTTGCTTAATCCCTTCACCCAGTTCCCCAACCCCCATTTCCTCCAACAGATGTCAGTCTGTTCTCTGCATCTATGTCTATTCTTTTTTGTTGTTGTTGTGAGCTTATTTTGCTCATTAGATTCTACATGTAAGTTAAATCATATGGTACTTGTCCTTTTCTAACTGGCTTATTTCACCTAGCATAATACTCTCCAGGTCCATCCATGCTATTGCACAAGCTAAGATTCCTTCTTTTTTATGACCAAGTAGTATTACATTGTGTAAATATACCATAGCTTTTTAATCCACTCATCTGCTGATAGGCACTTGGGCTGCTTCCATTTCTTGTCTATTGTAAAAAATGCTGCAGTGAACATAGAGGTGCATATATATGTCAAATTAGTGTTTCTGATTTCTTTGGATATATTCCAAAAAGAAAAATTTGTAGATCATAAGGCAGTTCTATTTTTCATTTTTCCAATGGGCAAAAACTAAAAGTATTTCCTTTAAGATTGGTAACAACACAGAGATGTCCATTTCCACCACTCTAAGTCAAAATAGTACTGGGAGTTCTAGCCAGAGCAATCAGGCAAGAAAAATAAATAAAAGGCATCCGAATGAGAAAGGAAAGAAGTACAAGGTCATTATTTGCAGATAACATGATGCTGTATATAAAGAATCCTAAAAATTTTGCCTTGAAACTATTAGTACTGATAAATGAACTCAGAAAAGTAGCAGGATACAAAATAAATATAAAGAAATCAGTAGCATTTCTATATACCAATAATGAATAACTATCAGAAAGGGAAACTAAGAAAACAATTAACATTAAGGAGTATGTCTTGGAATAAGCCTAATGAAGGATGTGGAAGACCTGTACTCAGAAAATTATAAGACACTGAAGAAAAAAGTTGAAGAATATACAAATAAGGGTAAGCATCTACCATGTTCATGGATAGAGAGAATTAACATCATTAAAATGTTCATACTACTCAAAGCAAGCTATAGATTCAACACTATTTCTATCAAAATTCAAATGGAATGGAATATTTCACAGAACTAGAGAAAATATTCCAAAAATTAATATGGAACCACAAAAGATGCTGAATAACCAAAGAAATCTTAAGAAAGAAGAATGAAGTTGGAAGAATCACACTACCTAATATCAAACTATACTACAAGACTATAGTAATCAAAACTGCATGGTACTGGCATAAAAACAGACATGTGGATCAATGGAACAGAATAAAGAGCCCAGAGATATGGTTAATTAGCATTTGACAAAGGAAGCATGAACATACAAAGGAGTAAAGATAGTCTATTCAATAAATGATATTGGGAAAATGAGAAAGATAAGTACAGTATAGTATTATTAACTATAGTTGTCATGATGTATGTTAGATTCTCATAACTTTTTCATCTTATAACTCTTTTAAGAGAAAACAAAACAAGAGAAAAACAGAATTTAAATTGACTTTTAATAGCTTCTGTTTTCTTGACCTCATTACCTTACTCATTCCCTGAAGACAGTACTTAATATATGATTCTCATTTTTCTGAAATCCATTTTAAAGGAGTTGACTTTCAAACCTATAAAGGCATTTCCCTAGCAGGGAGTTTAGATTTTCTTTAAGTAAGTTCACTTGCAAGGAGTTTGCATGAGATTAAACTAAAAAGCATGTGATATAAAGAGTAAGTCCTATTATGCCAAGTGACCAAGTTAAATAATCATTGTAAAAGGATACAAGGTATTCTCTCTCCTGCCAAGTACTATTATCATTTTAAATTAGAGCTAAATTTGTTAATTTCTCCAATCCATGAACACAGAGTACCTTTGTATTTCTTCATATCTTCTTGGATCTTGAGAGTATCCTACTAAGTGAAGTAAGTCAGACAGACAAGGACAAGAACCATATAATTTCACTCACGTGGGATATAAAAAAGAACAAACAAACAAATAAATTCATAGGCACAGACAGCAGTATGGTGGTTACCAGAGGGGAAGGGGGGATGAAGGAAGGATGACAATGGTTAAGAGGGTAAAATATATGGTGATGGAAGGGGACTAGACTTTGGGTGTTTAGCACACAGTGCAATATACAGATGATGTATTATCAAATTGAACACCTGAAACCTATATAAAGTTATTAACAAATATTATCCCAATAAATTAAATTTTAGAAGTAAATAAATTAGAGTTAACTTAAACTAATATTAAAGTTAAGACTCTGCTAAATAAACTATGTTAGAATCAATCTCTTCTTCCTTGGTAAAATTATTTGCCTTACTTTAAAATGACATGCTATTTCTTCTAAAATTGTGTTTAACTTTTAAACACATTTCCTTTATAAAATGTTCTTTCTCTACTTTATGGCTGCCCAACAATTCTAGAATATTTTGTTAAACTTCATCTCATATTTATTTATAGATTATGACATTAGGAAACTCCTGTTTGCAATCAATCAGATGCTCATAACATGACCAGACAATTGGTGTTGACTGGTGGTAGAGTCAGTACTTTTAAGTAAACAGAAAAATATATAGACTTAATCAATTAAGTGCAAAAAAAAAGTGTCTTTGTGTCTCAAATCATATTCAGCAAGGGCACCTCTGTCATAACAAGACCACTGCCTCGCACCCATAACAACCCTGCCATTTCTTTGTTTGCTGGAGCTAGAGATAGGGTTATAAAGTGTTTGGGGCAGGGAAGGTACTAATTGATGTTTAAGAAGCGGGCACAGGAGAGCAGGTCTCATCCTGTCACTGGCTTACTTACCAGGTTCCTTAACTAGACAATGAATTTCTAAGGTTAAAGACACGATTTAATTCATCTCCATACTCAATCAGCAATGAACCTGACTTAGTATGTGAATTGATTGATGAGTTAATTGTTATTTAGACTGATCTGAATTATTGCAGTGCCTTGGAAATAAATATTATGGTTAAGAAAGAACCATAGCGATGTGCTGTGGCCTAAAATCAATGTTATTCATTCCTTATTAGATTCGATTGAAGGGCACTTGGCTTACAGCTGAGCTCTGCCTCCCTGTCTTACTCACCATTGCCTAGGTAGGAGTCTGGCCCTCTAATGAGAGGGGCATGCAAAATTAATGGGTGGAACACTGCTAAATTCTGGAAACTGCTGCAACTGAGAGATCATGAACATCTGCCTGTAAAGCACTTCAAAGATGTTGTCTAGACTTGATGGCTTCTGATGAGAAATCAATAATCACTCAAATCATTGCTCTCCTGGATCTGTTCTCCCCCACACCTGAGCAGGAGGCTATAGGGGAGCAACTTGGACACTCCTTCTCCCTGACAGATTCCTAAACATTCTGTGTTTATACCCACTGAAATTTCTTCTCCAATAGATTGCACTTTTCAGGCTCAAAGAAAGCAGGAAGAACTTTTTTTTTCTTTTTATTATTATTATTTTTTACTATTCTTCAAGTATAATTGTCCCAATTTCCCCTTTACCGCTCTCCCCTTCCTCACTGACCCCCACCTCCCACCCTCAATCCTACCCGCCTTTGGCTTTGTCCATGAGTCCTTTATACATATTCCTTGATGACCCTATCCCTTCTTTCCCCCATTATCTCCCTCCCCCCTCCCCTCTGGTTACTGTCAGTTTGTTCTTTATTTCAATGTCTCTGGTTATATTTTGCTCGCTTGTTTGTTTTGTTGATTAGGTTCCACTTATAGGTGAGACCATAGGGAAGAATTTCTTTCTGACTTTTGAAGTTCCAGTCTCATTTCTGCATTTACTTCTACATCTGTCTCTCTATATTAATAACTATATTTACACTATCAAAAATTCAAATCCAACACAACAACATCTTTCCAGTGTTCTTCCTTTCCATATTTGTTACTTTATTCTTTGACAGCGACATATTGGGAGTCCATTATCCTCAACAGATTTACTTATTTGATCATCACCCTCTTACATTTAACCAGTTACCTTTTACTACCTCTGCCCCAACACCGAATGCTGAGCCACCACTGCCACTCCCTTCCTCCATGGACGTTCTCCTCACCATACTCGGACACTGGCAGTCTACACCAGGCTTCTGCCATTGCCGCACCAGTGAGGACACCCTCCACACCTTGCTCTGTCTTTCCTCCTAATATGAGAGTCTCTTTACCTTCCTGAGGCTCTGATGCCCAGGTGGACCATTGTCACTGCCATTTTTATCTTTCTTAATCTTGAACCTTGTGCCACGTAGTGGAGGCTTCCCACCCCAAGCCCACAAGGATTTCCACTTCACTCACCTCATTTAATCGCTTCTGGCCTGATTCGCTCAGGAAGAAAAGTGAGGAAAACAAAAGAAGCAAAGAAAGAAAAACAAAAGAGAGGAAGAGGAAGAAAAGGAAAGGGAGCAACAATCAGTTTTTAAATTAATATCAATGTACACTTGAGAAGAAAACAAAACAGTAGAAATGTCTAGCAGTAGCTTCTCACCGCTTTAGAATTCTGAAAATGTTATACATTGTTGGAGTCAGCATGTTCTATTACATTGAGTAATAGGGCCAGTGAACATTTCTAAATAGATTTAGAGGTTCAAGAGCCACCCAGAAAAAGTGCACACAGAGGTTTTCAACATGATGTTAATCTTTAGGTTCTGCGTGGGTTCAATTCAAGAAGCTCTAAATAGCTTTTAACATGAGACCAGCCTTTAGCAAGCACCTATTTAAAATGTTTTACAAGACATAATGTATGGGTAGAAATACAGATATTACCACAGTTATCGGTGGATCAGACAAGATTTAGGGCAGGTTGGAACAGTAGTTGAGAATATAGACCCTACAGCCCAATGTCCTGGTTCAAATCCTGGTTCAGACTCATTAACTATATGAAAAACAAGTTGATTAACATCTTTGTGTTTCAATTACTTTCCCTTTAAAATGGAACTTATAGCAGTAACTACCTCACTGAGTGGTTCAGAGGATTAAATGAGATAATTTTTCTAACTGGCTGAAGAGTTACTGTTCATATTATTGACTATGCAAGGGTTTATTTTTATTGCTGGGATGGGGTGGATAGAGTGGCTGCTTACTAAGAGTCTGCTGGTGTAGCGGAAGAAAGCTTGGCAGCTTGAAGTAAAAGGCAATTTGAATAGAAAAGGAAATTTCTCAGAAGGCTAGATCTGTGAGTGTGAATAAACAGAAATCTGGAAGCTTCGTCGGAAGGAAAGCTGTGTCATATGGGAAAGTTTAAATGGCATTACAATTTTGAGACAGGAATTTTACTGCTGTCTGCTTATGGTGATACAAGAGAGGAAAGACAAGAGGGAGTTTTATGTTGGGTTTGCTAGAGTAAGCATGTTTTAGTCAATTAGGGCAGTATTTTCTAACATTGGATAAACTGTAATTATCAGCACTTATGAGATCCAATTAAGTAGCTCTGTGGTACTCCTCTGGCACAGAATTACTGCTATTTTTACTTTCCAATCTCAAAGTTATGTGTATGTTAATGTTTTCAGTTTAAAATCGAAAAAGGGAAAGATAATTATCCTAAGGTCCCAATCTCATCTTGGCATTTAAAGGGGGCGGGGGGAATAGCATCGTTATTTATGACATCACCGTTCTCCCTCCCCAGCCTAACACAATGCTTTTGTGGAGCCCCGAGTGGCAGTGGAGTCCAGAATGGCACAGGGAGAAATGACTGGACTTACTCAGGCTCTGGTTCCGCTGTTATATTCATGTGCGTGTGACTTTGGGTGAATTGGGTCCTAGTTACATTTCTGCAATTACACCTACCAACATGAGTTTATCTAAGAGTAATGGATATATAATATCTCCAACATTGCATGATGCTTAGCCCATATTAGGTGATGAAGCATAATATAGAGGCAGCAGTAATGGCCCTATAATAAAAAGGTAAGCAATATTGACTTTTCAGAAACCATCCCTCAAAACTTACACAAAATACTTTTACAGACTTAGGACTTCCATGCTATTTGCTGTATAAAGAGAATAGCCAAACTAAAGTATGTATCCAGGTTAGATGAGTTATTTGCCTTTTTTTCCCCCCAATTATTAAAACTTCATTTTGATTTTTATGTTTTGGGATTCTTTTTGGATTAATGTATAAGGGAGAAAAAGTTTTCCCTTCTTAACTTCTAGGTTCTTTGGCCTAATAATTAAATTGACATAGACTGATTAACAGAAGGAAAACACATTTAATTTTGATGTATATATAGGGCCCCCCCAAAAACATGAGAAGTTCAAAAACATGAGATCGGTTCAATTGTTCACATTATTAACTATCTGGTGCACTTATTTTACCCCAAACCACTCCATCTTTTCAAACTTCTGTGGAAATATGTCAATATAAACATGAAGAAAAAAAAAAGTACTCATCTTGGAAGTGATAGATTAAGTTATTATGCAAAAGATAATATTATAGTATTTCATAAAGAACCGTGGCCAAGACTGCCTTAATGTTCCCTTCCTTTGACTAAAATTTAGATAGGCTTCTTCCTGACTAGAGACGCCTTACCTCACCTTTTCCAGAACATTTAACTTTGGGCCATTGTAAATTCTTTTGCTCCCCTTTGCAATGTAGATTTTCCCAATATCTTCCATTTTTACTTGAGAGTTGAGAAGAATGCGTTTCCCAAGGTTTTGGGAGCTGTCCCTTTGAAATGCAATCATCATGAAAGACAGGGCCAGTATTTCTCAGTTTCTGTGGGAAGGTAGGAGATTAGTTTCCATAAGAGCCAATTAGTAAACACAGATACCTTAGCCACATTGACCAGCCTCCCACCTAAAGCCCTTCAGTATTTTTCTACCTGCTCATCCTGGTGCTTAAAAACTCTACCTGTTGTTTCAGGGATGTTCAGTCCAAATCCTCATCCCTCTTGCAATAGTCTTGACTCCTATTTCAATAGTTGTAAAGAAACTCTTTCTTGCCTGTCTAACTCTATCCAGTGTATTTGTTCTTTGACAATAAAAATACCTCTTTGCTAGGTGGGTTTAAATACCACCCTGACTAATGGCCGGGAAATGTACTAGAATACCTCTTCCAGTTTTTAAATTCCTTGAGTAAGAGTCACACAGTGAAATGATTTTTAACATCTTTGAAAATGTCATATGATTCCTGCTTCCTAGTGGGAAAAACAACACACACACACCTCGTCATTGTACCCTTACGCCCTCACTTCACATCCTGTAAAAAAACAAAATTTGAAAGTGGCATCATTAGCTTGAGAGTGACTCATGCTTCATGAAGCAGCCAAAGAAAATTAAATTTACTTGAAGCCACCCCAATGCTATTTCACTGAATCGGTGTGCGTGGCAGAAATAATACTAAGAGACGTAAATCCATTTTCCATTTTAAAAAGACAAGGCTTCTGTAATGAGATGGAGTGCAGAGAGCAAAATTATCATATATTGTCATCAAAATATATTTCCCTGGTGGTTTTGCCCCAAAAGTATGAAATCGAGATAGAAAATAAAACAGGTGATACTGTAGACAGAAGGTTGTTGGATATTCATAGCCTGAAATGTGTGACTTGCTTAACAAACTGTTGGTTTTCTGACAGATGGGAATTCAGATTAGAGCTTTAGAAGCCCTGAATTTAAGGTGATGGAGGCCCCAGTGTGTCACAGATTCATATCAGCTTTACTGTTCCAATCTACAGGCAAAATAGAAGCAATAAGTACATGGAGATAGAGGGGCTTGCTGGTGCTCAGGAAGGAAAAAAAAAAGCTAACTAAATACAGATCCTGTAGTGGATGGTTGGAGGAATGGGACGTGGGCAAACCTTTCTCATTTCTGTAAGAAAATAGCAAACTCTGTGATAGTATCTAGATTAGTTTGAGATTGTCGAGGAAGCTATTGCAAAGATATGATCAGTGCCCTCTTTTTCTTTGGCTCTCTCTTCCAGTGAAGTTAATTTACATTTTTCCAAAGCATAAATATTTTTAAAAATCCAACTGCTGTAAAAAGATACATCATCCTTTATTGTTCCTTTAGCTTTTCAAAGATATGAGATACCAAATCTGGGGTCCTAGTGCAGTGATCTTCTTCCAGAGAAGATGAACTACAGAAATAAAATAACTTTGTTTTCAGTTTCATACTGCTGATTAGTTAAAAGGGAACATTTTCTTTTTAAAAATCTGTCACCTGTGTATTTCTTCATCTATGTATTCATTTGTCAGGTCTCTGTTAAATATCTATTGTATTTATATAGAATTTGGATATTCAGGAGCTAGGACAGTCCCTGGGACCTAACAGATACATATACACATGAAAAGAAATTATAGTTCAGCCTAAAATTTATTTTTACATTGTCACTCCTCATGGCCAAATACAGAGACTTATTGTATCTCAAAGAATATTGTGTTATCTTCTCAAAAATGATAGGACAAAATGGAGTGGAATATGTCTGTCCTATTCATATACAAGTTTGGGGGTAGACATTGTCTTATTTCTATTAAATATGTACCTAGGAGTGGAATTACCAGACCATATGGTAATTCTTTGTTTAACCTATTGAGTTTTCCAAACAGCAGCCAAATTTTACAGTCCCATCAACCATGTTGAAATGTCTCCATATCTTCATCAACACTTACTATTAAAAATATTTTTGGATTATACCTATACTACTTTTTTTGTTTCATTTCTGAAAACAGTTGAAACTTAGTTTATATGCATAAAAACAAATGAATTTTCAAGCATTTTATTTTAGACTAAAAGAAAAAGTAAAGAAACACTACTCATAAAAGAAACAAAAAGAAATGTAAACAGCCTTTCATTTCTAAGAAGATCATACATTTTTCTCTCCTCAGTTGCATATACCAAAAAAGTTGGAATATGAAGCCTTTTGGATCACATCACCCTTATTTAACATGGCCATGCGGTTATTATGAATTCGCCTGAAATGTAATTAGAAATGATGTAGTAACATGTTAGTCACCCAGATGCTGTTTTAAAGTCAAATTCTCTTCATAGGCCACACAAATAAACTACCTACTGAAATTTTGTGATACTTAAATATACATAAAGTAAATTTCATTATGTGCTATGGATTTTCAATTCAACAAAATATCTATAAGGTTTTAACATTTTATGATGTTGTACTTGCTCTTGTTTGTTTTGTTGTTGTTGTACACATTTATCTGCATAGGTATATTATTATTTGCAGTTTTTTCTGCTCAAAATCATAGTGAGTACATAAAAATACAAAATATTTGGGGCAATTGAGCAATGTTTCCAATTATTTTACAATCAATTTTGACCAATTTTGGAACTTTTTTTTTATGTTCCATAGTAAAGTATAAACTTTCTCTTAAATAGATCTGGCAATTTCTTATTAATAATACACCCTACTCTTTGATATTTTATTTTTCTTTGAATATTATAAATATAATTTTTATCATTACATTTATAATAAGTTTTTAAACTTAGTACTCATTCTATACATGTTCGTTGAATGTTAACCATATTATACTTTTCATTTTTTTCTTCTAACTAAACCTAAAGTGCATAATAAACTAGAGATGAGAATACAAAAGTGACTTAATAATTTTCTCCTACAAACTTAGTTTCTCCCAAACCTACCTCAGGGGATTAACTGATCAAATTATTTTAGAAGGATAGCCTGTTTAAAATATCCATTGGGCATAGTGATGAAATCAGACCTTCCTACTTGTGTTCCACCAATGGTCTGGAATTCCCAAATCAATTATCTTTCCATTTGAGAGAACATGATAACATGACTTGAAAAGCAATCCTAAGAACTGGTTTACACTGCAGGCTCAAAAATTTTACAGGTTGGGGCAAAAATATGTTTCCAGTTGTGAGTATGTGAAACACACATTTATTCTTGTATTATTATTATTTATTAATTATTGTATTATTTTCCATATGAACTACTGTAAACCTACTTTTACCTTATCTTGTATACATTAACTATGATATACTTTTGCAATTTTGCTATTTTTAAAAAAATTTTGTGCAATTACGGTTGTCCTTATTTTCTCCCCATTACTCTCCCCCACTCTACCCATCCCCACCTCGTACATTCAATCCTCCCACTGGCCCTTGTCTTTGTACATGGGTCCTTTCTTTATACATGTTCCTTGATGACCCTTCCCCTTCTTTTCCCCCATTATACCCTTTCCCCTGCACCTCTGGTTACTGTCAGTTTGTTCTTTATTTTCATGTCTCTGGTTATATTTTGCTCACTTGTTTGTTTTATTGATTAGGTTCCTCTTATAGGTGAGATCATATGTCATTTGTCTTTCACCACCTGGCTTATTTCACTTAGCATAATGCTCTCCACTTCCATCCATGTTATTGCAAAAGGTAGAAGTTCCTCCTTTCTTTCAGCTGTGTAGGACTCCATTGTGCAAATGTACCACAGGTTTTTAATCCACTCATTTACTGATGGGCACTTAGGCTGTTTCCAGCACTTGGCTATTTTAAATTGTGCTGCTATGAACATTTGGGAACAAGTTATTTTGAATTGGTGTTCAGGATTCTTAGGGCATAATCCCAGCAGTGAAATTGCTGGGTCAAAAGGCAGTTCCATCTTTAGTTTTTTGAGGAAACTCCAAAGTGTTTTCCACAGTGGATGCACCAGTCTGCATTCCCACCAACAGTGTACAGGGTTCCCTTTTCTCCACGGTCTTGCCAGCACTTGTTTGTTGATTTGTTTATGATGTCCACTCTAACTGGTAAGAAGTGGCATTTCATGGAGGATTTAATTTGCATGTCTCTGATGGTTAGTGATGCTGAGCTTCCTTCCGTATGTCTCTGGGCCCTGTGTATGTCCTCCTAGGAGAAGTGTCTGTTCAGGTCCTTTGCTTATTTTTTAATTGGATTATTTGTTTTCCTGGCATGGAATCATGTGAGTTCTTTATATATTTTGGAAATCAAACCCTTGTCTGAGGTATCATTGGCAAATATATTTTCCCATACAGTTGGTTCCCTTATCATTTTGCTGATGTTTTCTTTAGCCATGCAGAAGCTCTTTATTTTGATGAAGTCCCATTTGTTTATTCTTTCCTTTATGTCCATTGCTCTTGGGGACATATCAGTGAAAATATTGCTACATGGAATATCTGAAATTGCCTTGCCTATGTTCTCCTCTAAGACTTTTATGGTGTCATGATTACTATTTAAGTCTTACCCATCTTGAGTTCATTTTTGTGTATGGTATAAGTTGGTGGCTGAGTTTCATTTTTTTGCATGTAGCTGTCCAGATCTCCCAACATCATTTGTTGAAGAAGCTATTTTTACTCCATTTTATGCTTCTGCCCCCTTTGTCTAATATTAATGACCATAGAGACATGGCTTTATTTCTGGGCTCTCTATTCTGTTCCAGTGTTTTATGTGTCTGTTCTTATGCCAATACCAGACTGTTTTGATTATAGTGGCCTTGTAATATAGTTTGATATCAGGTATTGTGATCTGTGCTACTTTGTTCTTCTTTCTCAAAATTGCTGAGGCTATTCAGGGTCATTTATGGTTCCATAATAACTTTTGAAATATTTATTCTATATCTGTGAAATATGTCATTGGTGTTTTCATAAGGATTTCTTTGAATCTATAAACTGCTTTGGGTAGTGTGGACATTTCGATGATGTTAATTCTTCCAATCCATGAACATGGTATATGCTTCCATTTATTTGTGTCTTCCTTAATTTCTTTCTTCAGTGTTATGTAGTTTTCAGAGTACAGGTCTTTTTTATTTCAAAATGTTATCTTATCCTTTTCATGTGGGTTAAATATAACTGTATTTAATCTTCTGTAAATACTTCAGAATATTTGAATTCTGTAACCTTTTGCCTTTATCATGAGTCTTAATCAGATTATAGAATGACAAAGCATATATAAAAATTTGGTTAAACTTTAATGATCATATCTATAATTAATGAATCTTAGGAGAAAAGATAAAGAGAATAACATTATCTTTTTAACTCCTCTGAAAGCTTCTTCTGTGAAAGCAATAGCAAATATATCCTTTCTCCTTCCCTATTTTAAACTAACAAAAATGCAGTGTAAAAATAGAGGGTGTCCAAACATTACATTAACAAGCCATAGGTTAATATTTAATAACACTAGGTTTTTTAATGGGCACTAATAATGCTAAACACTGCATCCATTCTCTTATTTAATTTTCACATCCCAATGAATTTGTATTATTATTAATATCTTATTTTTACATAAGGAAACTAAGGCCTAGAGAGATTTAGAAAATTGCCAAGGCCATGCAACTAACATTTGATAATTTTGTCATTCACAGGTAGACCCTTGTTCTTTAAGATCTATGTTCTTAGCCATTAAACCATACTGCAAATTTAGTGCCAGAAAAGAGGAAGAAGGTTGCAGACTTTCAAAAGTCAAACAGTAGTTACAGTCAGTTCTAGTTACTGATGAACAGTTCACATGTCCCACAAGTAATTTGTAAGCTCAGGCCACAGGATAGGTCTCAATATTTTTGTCATCATTCTAACACACACCTTTAAGAGTACATAGTACTTTCTTATGTTATGCTTTACATGTACTCCTTGTAATGCTTCATATAAGTATGTACAATTTGCATTAAGTTCCAAATTTTACCTAGTCTTTTATACCAATGCTAAATAACTACTGAGGAGTCTGTGAAGTAGAGGAGGAAAATAATATGTGATAACTCATGCCAAAGCTATTTATATGATTGTGTTTGTGGATGCATGCACATGTGCACAGGTGTGTATAAAATGCTATTTAAAATTGATTACATTGATAACATTTAGGTATCATCATTTTCATTTTACAAACAGCCGTAATTACATAGGCCTTCAATGAAATGCTAAAGAAAGGAGAAGCAGATAAATGATTCAGTGGGAGAGAGAACTTGGGTGAACAGAGGAGTCTTTGTCTGTGTGTGATTTTTAGCTAGGTCAAAAACTACTTCAGAGGCAAGCACAGATGCAAAAGTAGATGCAGAAGTCAGGGGAGTAAAAATATATGATACCATTAGCTGAAGAAAAACCAATAGCACAGTTAAACACAGATGACAAACAGAATCTGCTTTGTTCTTTAATTCATTTTTTATCTTTCCTTTTAACTATTTGTTTTTTAACAGAGATTCAGTATTTTCCAGAAATAATATTTTTAAACTGAAATGTCAATCACTTTTTAATTTATTCAATACCATTCTAAGATATATGTTCTTACAGATTTTTTATTTTTCCTTTTTATTAAATTTATTGGGGTGACACTGGGTAACAAAATTATACAGTTTTCAGGTCCACAATTCTGTAATACATCATCTGTACACTGTATTGTGTGTTTACCAGCCCAAGTCAAGTCTCCATCCATCACCGTTTATCCCCCGGTACCCTCCACCACCTCTCCTCACCACCCCTCCCCCGGTAGTCACAACACTGTTGTGGGTGTCCATGAGGTTTTCTCTCTCTCTCTTTTTTTTTTTTTTTACTCAATTCCTCCACCTACCCACCTTGTCCCCCCAACCCCAAAAGCTGTCAGCCTGCTATCTATGATTCTGTTTTTATTTGCTTGTTAGTTCAGTTTGTTCATTAGATTCCACACTGTGAAATCATGTAGTATTTGTCTTTCTCTCACTGGGTTATTTCACTTAGCCTAATGCTCTCTAGGTCCATCCATGCTGTTACATAGGGTAAGATTTCTTCCTTTTTTATGGCCAGATAGTGTAAATTTTCCACAGCTTTTTTCCCACTCATCTACTGAGGGACACACTGGCTGCTTCCAAATCTTAGATATTGTAAATAATGCTGCAATGAACATAGGGGTACATAATAGCTGGATATTAGTATTGACTCCTTAAGGATTTCTACTTTGATTATAAAATTTTACTTTATTTTTAGAGAAAAAATTTTGATTCTTGGTTTAATTTTTTCTGTCATTTCATGTAGCGGCCTAGGATAGCATTTCCCTTGATTTACTAATAAAAACATAGACTTGATAAGTCAAAAAGATGATTAAACATAGAATGATCTTAGATACATTTAATATTAAATGGAATGAGATTACTAATTGATAGTTAGAACTGGAGTAGAAACTCAAGTAAGTGAGTGCAAAGTTTTCATAACTTTAATTGCTGCTTGGAGAAATTAGGGACACAACCCCTTCAAGTGAATCATGAATAATCACATTTATAAAATGCAGAGGAAGACAAAATAATGTAAAATGTCAATTCATACACAGTCATGTCCATCTGGCCACATAATTAGACATATAGATGCTAATGAAACCAATTTCTTATTTGGTATAAAATAATCCAAATGTAAAATGTCATGACCTTCTGCTCCATAAGAGTCCATGATGATAAGATAAAGTATAATAACATCTATATTTCTGCTTAGAAGAGTCAATTTTGGACTATAAAAAGTTACTTTTTCATACCAAATGATTCCTCTGTTACGAAATAATAAACAGAAGCATATATTGAAACATAAGATAAAGTTTATTACTATACATTTACAAAAATTTAGTTTAGTAGCAGGTATTTGCAGAGCATATTTAAAAGAAACATAGCTTCTTTAATAATGCACTGTATAAAGACTATATTTCAAATTAACTTTAACATGTAGACATAAAGAAATTTTGAAAACAGTAACAAAAGTTACATTCACAGGCCTGGCTCACTCAGTACAGGCTGTGAAGTGCATCAGGTGATACGCAGAAGAGAATCAGAAGATCTTGAAAAACATGAAAAGAAAATATTGAATGAGAACAGAAAAGACAAAATCTTCAAATCACATTTGGCCAAGGTTTATCACAGAATCTTAATGTAAAGTTTAAAAGAACATAGTGTAAAAGTGCTACTGCATATTCATTTAATTTTACTATAGACAATGTATGTTTAAAAGATTATTGTGCAACTGATCTACCTGAGGTGTAATATCAGCAAAAAACAGTTACACCAACATGTCTCTGCCCATGTTGAGGCAAATATTGCCTGATACTAAAACCACACGAGAATAGTTCAAGAAAGAAAACTGCAGACCCATATCTCTCATGATTTTGGATACCAAAATTCTCAATCATATATAAGCAAATTGGATCCATTAATACGTAAAAAAGAGTTAAACGCCCTAGTCAAAAGGAATCAGTTTCAGCTATTCAAGGATGGTTCTACATTTGAAAATCAATCAGTATTTTTCACCATAATAATAAAGAATAAAACTCATGTAGTCATTTCAATTAATGCAGAAAAAGTATTTGACAAAATTTAAAACCTATTTATGATTTAAAAAAATTTTAGCAAACTAGCAATAAAATAGAACTTGCTAAAGTGTTAAAGATTATCTCCAAAATGTCTACAGCCAACAACATACTTAGTGATGAAAGACTGATTGCTTTACCTCTAGGGTTGAGAACAAGTCATATTTCTCTCCTCTCACCACCCTTACTCAGCATAGTACTGGAAGCTCTAGCTAGTACAATAAGGTAAGAAAAAGAAACAAATGGCATACCAATTGGAAAGGAAGAAATAAAACTACATTTTTTGCAGATCACATAATTGTCTATGTACAAACAAAAATCTACCATAAAAAATAATTCCTTGAATAAATGAGTCCAGCAAGATCATAGGGTTTAAAATAAAATGCAATACCATTTACAATTGCCCCAAATAATATAAAATACTTAGATGTAAATATAACAATATACATAGAAATCTATATGCTTTAAATTACAAAATGCTGATTAAAAACTCAAAGAAAAACAAAATAACTGGAGATACCATGTTCATGGATAAGAATACTAAATATAGTAAAGATGTCAATTCTCCCTAAATTGATCTAAAAGATTATGCATTGTTATCAAAGTTCCAGTATTTTTTTCAGCTATAAACAACTTATTCTAAAATTTATATGGAAAAGCAAAGGACCTAGAATAACTGAAGCAATTTTGAAAAAGAAGAATAAAGTTAGAGGAATCAATCTTACTGATGTTAAAACTTACTTCATACTTACAGGAATCAGGACAATGTGATACTGATGGACATAAACATACAAATCAATTAAACAGAATACAGAACCCAGAGACAGACACACACAAATAAGCAAAATTGATTTTTGACAAAGGTGCAATAAATGTTCAGTGGAGGAGGAATAGCATTTTCAACATACTTGTAGCAATTGAACATACTTAAGTCAAATTTTGAAAGATAAAAATTTGAAAGTCAAATTTTGAAAGATAAAAATTTATATAAATTCATAACTTATAGAAAGATCAAATGTCAATATATCACAGACTTAAATGTAACATAAATATAAAACCTTTGAAACCTTTGAAACCCTTTGAAACTATTAAAAAAACCCAAGTGAAACTCTTTGGGATCTAGGGAATTTTAGACTTGATACCAAAAGCACATTTTTTTAAAGGTGGTGAATAGGACTGCATCAAAAATTTAAAATATCACTTTGTGAAACCTCATGTGAAAAGGATGGAAAGGAAAGCTAAATCCTGGGAGAGTGTATTTGCAAGCCAACTGTTTAAAAAATAAATAGTGTCGACAGCTTACAAAGCACTCTCAAGAATCAACATGAAAAAAACAGACAATCCAATCAGAAAAATGGACAAAAGACAAAAAGAGATATTTTGCTTAAGAAGATACATTATATGGCAAATATGTACATGAAAAGACGTTCAATATCATTTTCATTAAAAATGCAAATTAAGACCACAATATCACTACAAACTTATAAGAATGGCCAAAAAACAAAAAACGAAAAAACAATGACACTAAAGGAGCAGAAAAAGCCACTCATATTACTTGGAGAACACTCCAAGCACTCTGCAAAGTAGCTCATCACTTTCTGTTAAAACTAAAAATAGATTTACCATACAAATTGGCAATTGCCCTCCTTGGCATTTATCCCAGAGAAATAAAAACTACACTGATGCAGAAAAGTGAACATGAATGTTCATAGCAATGTTATCGATCATAAGCAAAAACTGGAAAACACTCAAATGTCCTTAAATGGGCTAATGCTTAAATTAATTTTAATACACATACATACCATGAGATAGTACTCAGTGATAAAAAGGAACTAACCATTAAAACACACAGAAATTTGGATAATCCTCATGGAAATTATGCTGAATGAAAAAATAATATAAATTTTATTCTATATTATTCTATTTGCATTACACTCTTTCATAAAATATATAAATGTCTAATCAATATGTTGCACTCCTGAAATTAATAGAATGTATTAGCTGTAATTGGGAAATTAATTTAAAATAAAAAACTTAAAGAGGTAAAAAGATTAGTAATTATCAGGGTTTAGAATGGAGAGAGAATATGTAGTTACAGAAGACCTATGATAAAATTTCATAGAACTGGGTATACACACTCACAAATTAGTGTATATATAAGTGGTAAGATCAGAATAAACACTGTGATGTTACCAATGTCAGTTACCTGGTTTGGTATTATACTATAGTTATACAAGGTGTTAAGACAGGGGAGGCTGGGAAAGGATGCAAAGGACAAGTTGTACAGTTTTTGCAATTTCCTGTAAATCTATAAGTGTTTCAGAATAAAAAGTTAAAAAATAATCTGATTATACCATAAAATACATAGTTACTTTTCCACAGCGATATTTTAATCAACTCTGAATTAATTGTTTTGTTATCTTTTTAAATCTTAATAGAATATCTCTATTATGTCCTTAGTTATTAGATGCCTACGGTTTCTCAATTAGTCTTTTCAACAAATATTGTCCCATGTTATATTAAGAATCATTTAAAAACCAAATATTTTGATTTAATGGAATAATGTTTTGTTTTGATTTTTTTCCAGCCAACAAAGACATTTAGTTTCTCAATTAATTCCATCATATTAATGATTGTTCATAATTATTTTAGTTCTTAATATTAAAATACACTCAATATACAATGTTATATTAGTTTCAGATGTACAACATAGTTCTTTAATACTAGCATACCTAACGAAGTGAATATCACACTGAAATTTTGCCATTTGTGACAACATAGATGAACCTACAGGATATTATGAGAAGTGAAATAAGTCAGACAGAGAAGGACAAATACAGTCTGATTCCGCTTACATGTAGAATCTAAAATACAACAACCAAAAATAGCAATACAAAGCAAATTCTTGTAGACATAGAGAATAAACTGATGGTTGCTGAAGTAGAAAGAGCAAGAAAAGGGCAAAAAATGGTGAAGAAGAACAAGAAGAATAAACTTCCAGTTGGAAAATAAATAAGTTACAGGGATGTAGTGTACAACATAGGGAATACAGCCAATATTATATTAATAACCTTGGACGGTTACAGATGGCTATTTTGTTCTGATTTTAAACTCATGCTTTTATATCTGTAAACACAGTTCTCTCAATGGATTATTTCACTTTAAAACAAATCATCAATTGTGACTTGCATTTTCTCATGTGAAAAAGAAGGTGATTATAATTCTAAGGGTGTTAGTCTGTTTGGGCTACTATCACAAAATACCATAGACTGGGTACTGATAATACACAGTTCTGAGGGCTAGAAGTCCAAGATCAGGGTGATGGCATGGTTGGGTTGTGGTGAGACCCACTTCTGGGTTGCAAACTGCTGACTTATCTCATAATAGAAGGGGTGACCATGTCTCTGGGGCTTCTTTTATTAGGGCACTAATTCCTTTCATGAGAACTCTGCCTTTGAGACCTAATCACTTCCCAAAGGCCTACGTCCTAATATCATCATCTTGGGCATTAGGTTTCCAACGTATGAATTTTGGAGGGACACAAATATCCTGTCTAAAGCAGAACCTTTCCAACCGTCATTGTTAGACACAGCACAAGGAAGCACAGTTGAGGAGGGGTGGAGAAGTAAAAAGTTTGTGGGAGAGAAATTGGTAGTTTGGAACATTTGACTCCTGGGGAAGCAACCTAAGATACCTAAGGCAAAGTTTCCATGCTTCATCTTTTCAAATAGAAACATGCCCCTTTCCCTGAAATACGAATAGCTGGTCTATCTGAAAACAAAACAGGAAGTTTGCTACTGATCTGTCGGTCACATTACCCTTTGAGTGCAATTGAAGCACTGAGGGAGTGCTAGGGCCTGGCCGCTGGGTTCTTGTCAGCGAGCCATCTCTTGCTAGGTTGGCAAGATTAAAAATGGCTATTGCCTTAGGAAGGAAGGGGGAGCCTGGAGGAAATGGCCTGCAGGAAGCTAAAATGCGGCACTGTAAAATCAATAACATGGCAGAAAGAAGGGCAGTGAGCAGAGAAACTTTGGAAACTCTCTTCAGAAGGTGTAGTAGCTGCAGCGACAATTTATAAAGTAATCTGTGTTCACTTCGGCAGCACATACACTAAAAAAAAATTTTGTGAAGTAAACAAGCTCACAAAAATTTCAGGAAATATTTTGAATGTCAGTGCTTATTTGCTACAATGTTACTATGACATCCTAAAAGATAAGAACTCAGGCCTTTCTTTGCCTTACTTTTAATATTATTTCCTTATATGTAATCATATATACACCTAATGTTAGAGTTTACACTAAGTTCCCAACTGTAGGACTTCATTTTGTAAAGAGGCTGCATGTGTTGCCTTGACTAAAATCTTATGCCAGTCTGTCTAATTTAAACCTGCTTTTGAGATATAATGTTTAAGGTAAAACTAGGAAAAAGAAGAGTATGGATCAAAGATTTGCTGCCAGTAGAGAAAGTGTAGAAGTAAAGAAATTAGTTTCCATACACATATGCATTCATGAGTGTAGATGGGTGACTCATTGGGACTTCCCAATAAGGTAAAGTGTGGAAATGCAGGGACCAGCAAGTGAGAATTCCGTATGGACAGAGGAGGGGTATTTGCTGATTAGCATGAGGCCTGGCTTAATAGGCCATTTATAAAGGGGATGGTGACCCACTGAAACACGTCTACACAAGCTATATAATGGTGACAAAATACTTATAAAGCATGCCGAAAATAAACTAGAATTTTAACTACTATAATGATGGAGTCATGCCTTCAAAAAAACCGTGAGCCACAGAAACAGTGATTAGGATGAATTAATTGACCAGTATGTAAATAAGAGCCAACTAAACAATAAGCAAGCTTTTGGCTACTTAACTCTATTAACCCTAGAGAGGCAACGGGAGAAAAGCCAACGTCGCCCGGTCTGTATTGCTGTATCCCAGAGACGATGGTTCCATTCCTCGCCACTGGATCATACAAAGAAGCAGGAAACAAAATAGAGATATGTGAATGAATTGATGTAATCGCATCAGCCTCTTTAGAAACCATCTCCAGACCCAACTGCTGAGCCATTTATCAAAGGACAGCTTTTGAATAAAAAAAAGTTTGTCATGAATACATAAAAGTAGCATACATACCTATAAAATTCAGTTAATTGTGAGAAATATCTTTGAGATCAGTTCGATTGGCAGTTTTTCTCCTTACAATATTTAAAGTCCTTGCCCTGATGGTGAAGTTCAATGGGAGAACTGAGACAGAAGAAAATTTATTTCTGGAGACTGTAATTCTCCAGTACTTCAGTGTCTGTATAAGTTTTTGTGGATATGCAAAGTGCCAAGGATTTAATATTAGAGTTGGCATTTTTAAAGGGTCCTACATTGATGTGTAATACATGGCTTAGAAAAAGTAACTGTTGTATGCAGCTTGATTCTAAAATTCTCTTACTAATAATAATTTCCAATACAAACAAAATAAATGACAAATGAACATTGAATTCATCCAGTAACAAGGTTCAGAATATTCACTGTGGTGTCACTAGGGAGCTGTGACCATTAATCACAACTGCCATGGCACTGTATGCTAGCTGTTGATGAATAAGAAAAATCTGCGGTCATTCAGTTATTTGGAACTTGTATATATGATAAGAGACTTATATTTCAAATACATAAAATTCTTAAAACTCAATACTAAAAGGCAAATAACACAATTTAAAAAGGGAAAAGGTTCTGAATAGACATTTCTCCAAGAAAAAATAAAAATGACCAATAACCATATAAAGAATATTTGATGTCAATAGTCATCAAGGAAATGCAGAGTAAAAACACAGATATCACTTATCACCCACAAGATGGCTGTCCTCAAAAATTCAGATAAAAACAAGTGTTGACGAAGATGTGGAAAAATTGGGACCCTCATAAACTGCTGATGGGGATGTAAAATTATAGTCACTTTGAAAACCAGTCTGGCAGTTCCTCAAAATGATAAATGCCGGGTTGCCATATGACCCAGCAATTCTACTCCTATGAATACAACCATGAGAAATTAAACACTAAAACTCGAATACAAATGTATATAAGCATCATTTTTCATAAAAATCAAAAGATAGAAAACAACCCAAATGTTCATCAACTAACAAATGGATAAATAAAATATCGTATATCCATATAATGGAATAATATTTGGCCATAAAAAGGAATAAAATGATAATTCATGCTACAATATGAATGAAAATTGAGAACATTAGGCTAAATGAATGAAGGCAGTGATAAAGGATAATATATTATATGATTCCATTCATATAAAATGTCCAGAATGGAGAAATCCTTTGGGAAAGAAAGTAAATTAGTGGTTGCCTAGGGATAGGGGGTGGGGTGGGCAGGATGGGGAAATAAGGGCAGTGATACCTAAAGTATATGGGGCTTTTTGAGGTTATGAAAATGAACTAAATTTGACTGTAGTGATAGTTGAATACATCTGCGAATATACTAAAAAAAATTGAATTGCATACTTTAAATGGGTGAAGTGTAAGTATCTGAATTACATCTCAATAAAACTGCTCAAGCAAAAGGAAGAGGAGGAAGAGTTCATTCCTAATATTTCCCACACTTTGGGGAACAGTGAAGGTCAGGGGTGGGAACAAGACTCATCTGGCCGAGCTAGGCAAATGCACTGAAACACAGCAATGTGAAACAAATAAAAGGCACCATTTTTTAGAAATTTAAAATGACTCACTGACAAGAGTTGATGTGATAATGCCTTCATATCAGATAATAAAAGACAGGAAAGAAATAGAATATACAGTATTTGATAAAGCATTGAACATTAAAATATGTAAAAATATTTAGTATCAGAGACATTCTATGCAGAAAAATGTTGGATGCTACAGATCCATCATGATTCTATAAACAGTTTTGGTCACTTATAATTCACTTGCATTGCTATACTAATTTTTTTGTTTGCTTCATTACAAGATATGTTTCTTGTACTCTCAGTTAGGTTTTCAATGGCTATATATGGCAAAGTAGAATTTTGAGACAGAAATTGCTCTTTAAAAAATTAAACGAATTAATTTCTAGTTAATTACAATAAAGGTACAACAATGTATTGGGCAAGTAGATAATATAAGTGTATTGAAACATAACGAATACTTCTCGGAACTTTGTTAGGCTTTCATATACTCATTTCTATTTAATCATAACTAAATCACCACCATTTATTGCCAAGTTGGAAACACTTTCAAATAATAGCCTGCTTAATATTGAATTAAAGCACAGTCCCATAGACGCTCCTACATAAAAACAAATGAATTAACTAGGAATAAATTTGTCACTAGAAGTACTAGAAGTTACTATAATTATGTCATTATTTCAATATGATATGCAGAAACATTTTAGAAACTGTAGGCTCGAAACAAAAAGGGTATATTTAAAATACTAATTTTGCAGTCCTAAGTGATTTTGCCTATCGGTAAAGTATTTTACTTTAGATCATTTTTCATTTGAGCCATTTTGTAAGGAATTCTCTTGGCCCCTATAACTGAAAGATATTTCAAGAGCTGTAGATGAAAAATGAAACATAATTTAAGGTGACAAAACATCAGGGTAATTTTAAAAGTTACCTTACATAATAATTTAATCAGAATATTTTAGATTGCTTTGCATTACAGACAAATAAAAAGGATTAAACATTTGGGAAACATAAGAAAACACAAATAAAAAAGAAAATTCTGAATTTTTATATGTTCTTGAAATTTTTCATATTCTAAAGAGCTAAATTGATAAGCTTAAATTTCCAAATGTCTACTTTCTCTAACCCCAATCACTTCATGTTATTTATCGCTAAGAAGTTTTCAGAAACAATTAAAAGAACACCTTTGCAGGTAGTAAATCACTTAGTAACTACCTCAACTGTTCTTGCCTTTTCATAATCTTGTATTCATTTTATTATGATATGGTGGTAGAAGTTCTGATTATTATAGAGGTAGTAAGTTATAGTGGGATTTACTCACATATTTATAGATGCCACCTATTCATTTTGGGAACAATAGTTGAATTAACCAAACAGGAAAAAAGAGGCCATCACAAACACAGATGCATTATCAATTGCCTTAATCAGCTCATTTGTCTGAGTGTCGGCAAACAGGCCTGAAGTCATTGCTAGGATCTTGGAGTTGAGGGGAAAGTACGGAAAGTGACCCTTCACTGCATCATTATTACCTTTCAAGTTCACATCTCTGCAGAAGTGCATTCTGGGACTGTCTGTCTACCCACAGGCCTGGTACAAGCATCATACTTCAGAACAAGACTGTCCTGGAAATATCTTTTATTTAAATTTTCCCATAAAAATACATAATTACTTTCTTATTATTAATAAAGGAAACTAAAATATCCTTTAATATCTTCCCCCAATTTTCGTTACCCTACTTCCTCTCATCGTAATGGGTAAATCCTTTTAGACTTTCTTCTGTGCACTAAACACACTCACATAAGTATCTACTCGCGTATTCTTTCCATTATCCAGGTCACCAAAAGAAAGTTCAGCCTGGGGCAATTCAAATTGTGTGCCTAGCCACATTCCTTATTTTATCCAAGTTAATTTGAGTGAAACATAACATGTACAATTTAAGGAAGAATAAAATAACGTACAGGGGGCTTCTCTGTAGTTTGCAATGTGAAAGTATGGGGAGTGTTGTGCTTCATCTTCCCAATGGTAAGAGTGGTCGAGGTAGGAAGGGGAGAGGTTGATGTGTGAAATTCTTTCTTTGCCTTTTTCTGTTTATCTTTACAAAATTCGAGTACACCAGCCTTCAGAAAGTCAAGCTACTATCTCAATTTGGATCATCCTGGGAATAAAAAGTCTTCCAAAATAGATAACATATGGCAATATTTGCTCTCCCTTTGGGTTTGTTATTATTATTATAATATTATTAATTTTTATTATTATTACAGAAGTGCTATTCTCCAAGGAAGAGAGCTCACAATGTCGTTACAATTTCAAAATCACAGATAGAACACCTTTCAGTAAAATACTTGAACCAAAGCTACATTATAAAACCACATGTTTTAGAGTCCCTGTGTATACATCCAAACACACAGAGCTTTAGCTATTGATTTAATCAATAACTTGGATATTGCGGGTGCACACACTTCGGGTAATAATACAGGAGGATACCAGAAACACTGCTGGATTTGAGTTGAGATCATGGAAGCTGATCCCATCTCAGGGACACAGCAGCCCCACTGGGGCATCTCCCAGGTTGAAGCTTCAGTTAGGATCCTCTCCACTGGCTTTCTGAGGTGACAGTTGAGATCCAGGTCCCCCATTCCCTTTGGCCTCTTTCGTTCAGATTTTCAGCACTGTCTGATTAAAGTTATTCTGTATTTTATTCAGGGAAAAAATGACAGATAAAGTCATTTCCAAAAGGCCCAAGTACTCAAGGGCAGAGGAAGGAGCCTGAATTCACAGAGGGCTCGGCAGGCTCTCTTCTGCTACAAATTGGCCTGAAACAGCACAGACAGGTTGTGTGTGAGGTGATAAAATGCTAGGAAAGGTAAAGGGATCCCCAAGGAGAGGAGAAGGCAATGGCAAATAAGGCATTAAATTGGCAAAGGAAGTGAAAATTACAACACTAACTCACTGAAGCCACTGAGAATATACAACTCCCAAGTACCCAACAATTTTGGATGACTTAAATGATTTTAATAGTTTACAAAAAGAGGTAAATGTACTTACATGGATCAGTACTGAAATCATTTTGCTTTATTCTTTTTAGTTTATCTTATTAAAGATCACTTTATATGCAGCCCCTCAATTTATATACGACAAAAACAGGACACTACCACAACAAAAGGAGTACCAAACAACTGTCAGCAAACTGCAGTGTATTTTAAATTAAATGTTATTTAGCGATAATTGTTTGTTCAAATAGCGTTAAAGGAAATAATCAAGAGAATCCGCATATCTTTTACAAGTTTCCATTCATGGTAGCATCTTACAAAGTTATATAATGGAATATCACAAGCAGGATACTGATGTTTATGCAGTCAAGGTACAAAACAGTTCCAACTCTGCTGAGCTCCATGGCCATGCAATGCGTTTTAAATCCTCAGATCAGCAGATCTTACAAGTATTGGCTTAACAGATTAAGTGAAAAGGAAAACACTAGGCACTAAAACAGATTCATGCATCTACAAGAATATGTTGGCTGTTGCCAAGAAACTAAAAAAAATATAGTTGGGTAGAAAGTGTGTAAATTTGCAAAGAGTTAACAGTATTTGGCACCAAGACTTATGGTGGGAATATTTATTGAGTACTTTTAGGTATTGAGCCCATTTATAATTTAATCTTCACAACTTTTTGAGATAGGCATAATTATTATCCCCACTTTACAGATGAAGAAAATGCAACTCTTACAGTTAGTAATACACAGAGTTAGAATTTAAACCTGTTTAGAAAATATGTATCCAAAAAAAAATGAGATTGAGAAGATAGAGATCCCTGGAAAAATCTCTGGATGAATACACAGGAATTGTGAAATTTAGATGCCACTCAAAGTGCAAGCAGAATCTAGTTAGATGAAGAGGATAGAGATGAACCTAAATAAGGGGAAAAAATGGTAAGGATACAAAAAGAATCATCAGGGGACAGTTACTAGAAGGATTTTTTTTTAGAAAGTTTGTATAGGTTGATAAGATAGGGAGAGAAAAAAATAAATGTTTGTATTGATTCCGTGAGACTAAATTAGAGAAGCCATTATATCAAAATGATAATGATGCAATAAATAAATAAAATGAATAATAATAACAGCTAATCATGCTGTGGCAGACCACATTCTTAGTACTTTATATGTACTACCTCATTTATATAGCACAATAACCCTTTTGTAGAATCACTTCAAACTATGTTGATTACTAAAAATACTATTACTGCAATTAGTAAAGAGTGCATTTTCATTTAAATGAATGGGCAGGTACTGAGGGAAGCACAAGGAAAAAGAGTCAGCTCTCAGTTATTCAAGATCTGATTTTTCAGGTTCTTGGAATTCTTGACCCCAAACTTCAATTATCTATTTCCCATCCACTTAACTGCTCATCTGCACTTCCCGCACATGAGTGGAAATTGAGAGAGGGGCTAAGATTTAATCATTATGTGAATATGCTTGCAATCCTTGCTTGGATTAACATGTAGGTATTTTATTTATTTGCCCCTAGACACCTCAGGACAGTATGGTACTTTAGCAAGCTAAATTTGTCAATCACCATATAGGTAGTATATGCTAGTTTGTAAACTGATTATTTGACAACAACAACAAAAAAGATTATTAGAAAAGAACAGAAGCTAAGGAATAAAAATAGTAAATAGCTTTCTTTAAATGCACAAGACAAGATCAAGGTGTTATGCTCTGAAGGTTGCCAGAAGGATTCCCTGAGAGTGGGAAGGAATGTTCCACCAGACAAAAGCAAATGATGAGAGCATTTGATTAGAGAATTGTAGCCATTTCTAATGCTCACCAAAGCTTCTGCTAAATTTGACAGCCCTACTTTGGATATCAGAGTAATACGCTCCCCAACCCCAGAGACCAATAGGGCAGGTGACCAATTCTGGCCAATAAAATATGACTAGAAATTGTGCATCAACTCCAGACTAAGGTTTATAAAATTCCCACACAATCTTCCAGTCTCTCTTCCTCTTCCATAGCCAACACAAAAGTTTTATAACATGTTTTATCCTGGATTATGCAAGAAGGAATCCATTTTATTAACTGTAGTGCTGTCCTAGCAAACCTTAAAAAATGCGGAGGCACTCAAAGGATTGAAAAGGTCCAATATACGTAATTTTTTGCCTCACATTTGCTTGACTTATCTAATTTATCTTAAATTTTCTCCTCCGAATTCCCACTTATGGTTCCTGACCCACTGGCCTAATATTACTATTTATTACTCTTTATAGATTATCACAGGAACTAACTCCATCCCAGAGAAAGGGTGGCCCATCAAAATCAATAGATCCAATTTACAACGTCCATCAAATTCACAGAAGCCCCTTCCTCAAACTGGTACAAACTAATTTTCTTATTTATCATGCATGTTTAAAATAGTTATAAGATATCAGTCATTTAAAAATGAATACTTTAAGTATAGGACTCAAATAGTACAAATTAAACACAACAAGGAATGTGAGCTATATTTGGCATAATCTGTGTCTTAAATATTTCTTGTACTACTTGATAGACTAAATGAGTCAACAAAGGAAAGAATGAAATAAAAAAGGCACACCTCCTAGAATTAGCCTTTTCAAGCCTGATTTCTTATGTCCATTTCAAGAAAAAATATTAAGGAAATAATATTCAGTCATTCCTTACCTGCTGCAGAGTAAGGGCTGGAATTATTAAATTATAATAATAATTCACAATTAGACATGATACCACATCCTAAACTCTCCCCTGGTGAGGAATTAATGCAAGTTTTGTGGGCTTTGGAAATCATAGCAGAGAAGTTTTATAGTTGAAATTGCACCATTTTTGACGGTCAGTATTTTCTCTCAGTATCAGAACTTGAAGCATGGCCCATTCCTGCGTGCAAAACTGATATGGCTTGATGGTTAATCCAGGGGTAAAATACACATCATCTGTACAAAGGAATTTTTGAGACTTAAGCTTTGTTTTTCAACCCAAAGTTCACATCTCTCACTTAAAAGTACAAATTTGGAGAGAGGCACAGCAGTAAATTAAAGTGAGATTTAAAAAAATAAATTAAAAAATAAAATAAAAACCTTGACATATGCGAGTCAGATTACCAAATCCAGATTAGGAACAGAGGGGTAGAAATAGAGGCACGGTTCAGGCGCGTAGACCAAAACGAGCTGGGATTAAGAAGGCAGAGCATCAGCTGGGATAAGAGGGTCTCTGGTTTCCTGTGCTAAAGGTTTTTGCCAATCTGACCCTGCCTCCTAGGTGAATACTTAGCTATGTAGTTCCCTGCTTTCTTGATAGGCTATAATAAATGTACATAAAAAAGAAAGAAATTGATTCAAAACAATTCTGAATCACTTAATTTGTAGGTAATATTTAAATGTGATCTTCACCTTAAATGTAAGACTTTAAATATCCTGCATGTTGATGACAATCATGGATTATTATTATAATATGGAAATATTGTGGGTTACTGGAGGTCAAAATTTCTTATAAATCTTCTAATCCTTTGAGTCTTAAAGTTATTGGGTTCATACCCTACCAAGTAAGGTTAATCTCCAGGGCAGTAGACAAGTGCTTACTAATTTCTTCCATGTGAGTTGAAGAAGGGCTCAAGGAGTATAACTGGCAGTGACCCCCAAGTATAAAAGTAGATGTCCCCTGCCTAGGATGATAATTAGGATTATTTTTGCTCTGAGTCTTTATCTTTTATGACAGACTCTTCTTAAATGGAAAAGTCAGCTATCTGGAGGCCAACAGCAGGCTAAGTCATTACTCAAAATTCATTGTCTATCCCCGGGAAATTCCCTGATTAGACAATTAATCAAGTGCCAGCTAGTTTTGAATTGAGTTTACTTAAGAATTTATTCTTTTCTTGTAATCCTTCAGAGTATTACTTGATATCAGCTTGGTGGGCTAGATTTGCTAATGGTTCTCAGGCTTACATTTGGGGACTGATGGGTTTGTTTCTCTGTGCTTTAGAGTTTCTCTGTGATCCAAACAAATACAGTGGTACCCAACAAATCAGGGATGGATGTTTGGTGGAAAGGAGTCTAATATTTGTTAAACCATTTGTAAGTCATTTTACAACATAGTATTTCACTCCATTCCCACATTTCTACAAGGTAGTCAGTCACCCTTATATCACCAGCGAGAGAACTGGGTTTAAGAGTATTCATGATTCTTGCTCCGAATCATATAAGTAGTAAGTGATACTGATCTCTGTTTACGAGTTAAGAGTGTAGGCCCTGAGCCAAACTTTCCAGCCACACGGGCATCCCTGCTGCCGGTGACTCTTATCTTGGTCCTTTGTGCTTCCTCTGCAGAAACAAGGTCTCTGCAGATTTACTCCCTTTACCACATTTATGTTTTTGCTCAGATGTCAGCTTCATGTAGTCACTTAATAAATATTTTTTGAGCACTACTGTAAGGTGAGCACTTTTCTAGGAACCTCAAATAAATCAGAGAATAAATAGACAAATGTTTCTGTCCTGATAAAGCTTATATTACGGCAGTGAGGAAGAAACAGTGGTTGACTAAAAAAACAGGCAATTAAATTATATTAAAAAGTGACACATGCTATAAAAAAAAGGGACTGAGGCAGATTCATTATTAACTCAATCAATAATAATAAGACATGAAAATGTCAGCATAGATTGAATATGAGGTATGAGGGAAAACATACCAAAGAAAAAGACCCCAAATTTTGAGGCCAAAATCCTGGAGGTATAGAATTGTCAACAACTTGTTTTATTTCTTACAGTTTTTTTCAGGTCCCTGAAACCATCTCAACCAGGCCCCCTAACCTTCTGGACTTCACTGCAGAGGGATTCTGATGTCCTCTGATCTAAGGTCACAAACTCTTCAACCAGGAGGACCAGAAATAAGCTCATGTGTGGCTTGGTGCCTTCCTAGTCAGGAAAATTTAGTGGTTTGCTTATGATCAAAAAGTACGCACAATCCAGCAGTTGAGATATGGTTCCTACAGTAGGCGAGCAGTAAGTGCCCCTCTCTATGACTGCGTGTCCCTTGAATGTGAGCTGTCTACTACTGCTGAGGGTCTCATTTTTATGTAGGTGCACTTGTGTGTAAGGAAAAAGCAAGCAAGCAAAAATAAATAGGCTGTGGCACTACAGTTATTTCTGGGGTTGTTTGTTGGTGAGAATTAAATTAGTGTCGTCCTTGCAAAAATGAGTTAATACCTTTGTAGTCATTTGTCTGCCAAAGGATGTGAAGACCTAACATCCAGTGTCTACAACTAATTTGGGATAAAAATAAATTTTGAATGTTTAATCCACTATACTTATAATGTATTAAGTTCTGCTTGAGGAGTTGCATTTAGGAGACTATGAAAAGAGTTACAAACAAGGAGAAAGTATGAAAATTACCCAGCATAGTTAGCTTATCTTTCTTGTTAGTCCCTTGAAAACGAATTTCTGGTGTGAGTTCTTCAGTAGCTAACCACAATAGAAAGCGCAAAAGACTCACTACATTCCCACTAAAACACTTAATTAATCCCCATATCGCTGTTCCTGACTACTCGCATGCAAGCGCTGTTCTACAGTGCTCCTCTCTCTTACCATCCTGCCCTCTTCAACTCCTCTCTCTCCTCCTTAAGTACCCCTCCCCTGGCCCAGTCGACAAATCTAGAATTCAGTGATCTATTCAGTACATTTTCTACATGATTCCAAAGTTTGGAATATATTTTTCTTTGATTTGCCAGGCATTAGATAATTTATAGGCTCTGAGTTTATCAGATATTTAAGCTTTGTCTATATCAAGACAAAGATGGGAATGAATTTTATTTTCATTAAATTAATCAGATATTTAGGCAGATTGTATGATAGATGCCTGAAAGCTCCTATTAGCACTTTTCTTTTGAGATTTACTCTGAACTTAATTTCAGTCTATCTGTGTCACACTGAAGGTAGTAAAATTTTTTTTTATTCCTCCAATTTTCCAAAGGAAGTTTCTGAAGGTATTTGGTTAGAGGAATGTTCTACCTCATTTGTGTCAACATGACATTTTCCCATATATCTATTACAGTCTACCTGATACAATTTGAAATCCTTGAAGTCAGGATTGAATGTTTTATATCAATATCATTCATGCCTCTAGCAGTGCATGTCACATAGTAGGAATGCAAAAATGGCTGTTAATATAATTCAGTGTGCTTAAGAATTGTATCCAGATATTTCATGAGTTTTGCATTGATATTTATCTCTGGTGTATGATCAGAAAAGAAAAAAATCAATGCCGTGCTCTCTCATGAAATCAAGATTAAGTGGTGAAAGAAGATTGGTCCCTAGTCAGCAATTTGACTGGTATCCTAATACTCTCTCTTTGAAGATCACTGTCTTCTCAGTTTTAGAGAACTCAATGTCATTTATTTCAGACAGCTATATATATCCACTGACACTTTTAGTCCCATTTCAGGGAAAATGCTAACAAATGATTTTGTGTGTTATTTGAGAGAGGTAGAAAAACGACATAAAGGGAGGGTGTTACATAATGGTATCAAGTCATTGAAGAAAAAATGGATGATCTTGACAAGGTCATTTCCTATAAAAATTGTTTTCAGTAGCCCTCCATGGTCTCTCAGGGCACCTCCACTCTCAGAGCTTGATGCTTCAGGAATTTCAGAGCCATAGAAGTTTGTCCTCTAGATTCTCTGAAACTACAGTTTCCCAATCCCTAATTGTTTATGATCCTTCAACAGAGACAACCTGAGAGCTGTTTGAATATTGGGTCCTACTCTCTTTCTTGGTGTACTGAAAATAAAATACTAAAACAGTTTTCTTTATTTTTTTAAAGAAGGGGAAAGCTTGAAAACTAAAGCAAAACAGTAAAGAGTAAACAAGGGCATCTTCTTTCTTCCCATTTTAGGTTTTCCCGTAATTGTACCTGAAAATATTTATCATGACTTGGGAATAAAATTAAGTAAAGCCAAACTAACATTTAGAAGACCGCTTTTGGAAAAAAATAAAAAATGAAGCCAAAGGTGGAAAACCAATTTTCATTAAGTCATCTCAGTTGGTCAATGGTGGTTCAGCATTACAAACAAACAAATTATGAAATATATAAATAAACAAACTTAGATGAGGCAATTTCCCTTCTTTTAGGCATGAAATGCCAGCCATTTTTCACTAAGCTGTAATCAACAATAGATAAGTCACTCCAACTACATTCATTTGTTCCAGGGCATTGATTTTCAGTCTAATCAGTCAGATTTTGACAGACTCCCGAAAGCTCTAGGTAAGGGAGACCAGAAAAGTGGAGTAAGAAAGATAGGCTATTTGCATATTGTGGTTGTTGGTTTTTAATTGGCATGATGTGGTAAATCTTCACATAAACTGAGCCATAATTTTTGCTAAAAGCTTTTCAGCATACCTCTTCCTAACATAGATCTGTAGGTTTTCCTTACTCTTGCAAATAAAATAACTCGTAATTCTAGTTAAAAGCTTCTTTAGTGCACCTCATTCTAACACATCGCTACATAATTAAAATCTTGTTCTTCTTGGAAATTTAGGAGTTGCTTCACAGACTGCCTGTTCACCTGTCCATTCTGTTCCCCAAGGTAAAATAGTATTGGAAAGAGTTTTTTCCAATTTCCTCCCTCCTCCTCCTCCAAAAGAAGAGGATAAGTTATTTATCTGATTGTTGAAAATGGAAAAAAGACTTCCTGGGTTCTCTTTGCCAGGGAGGCCGAACCCAGTCTACTCAGTTCCTTCTCTGAGGGAAGTACACTTGGGTGGGAGTCCAATATGTTCTACACACCCCTGTGCTGATAGGCAGCCCCAAAGCTAGACCTAGGGAACAGGTTTAGGAAGTGCAGCATGCACACAGGTCGAAACACACTACACAATGCAGCTTTATGAAAAATTGAAACCAATATTTTGACCCATATCTACACAAAACTTGCATCTGGTTCTCAGTCAATTTGGAACTCAGAGGGCCACAAGGGGATGTTTGTAATAATTACCCACAAATAGCAACAATAGAAATTGGAAAAAGTAATCCCATTGGCCTATACTTAAAATCCCAGAGTACAATTATATGTTTACCACCATCACAGAGAACAGGTATCACCTTTCCTTATGAAATTAGGTAGGCCCGTGTTGCCCAACATGACAAGCACATGTGGCTACTGAGTTTGTGAAATGTAAATGGTCTGAATTGAAAAGTGCTACAAATGTAACATACATACCAGACTAAAAAGATTTAGTTTAGAAAAGCAAAATATCTCATTAATTTTTACATTGATTATATGTTGATGTGGCAATATTTTAGAAATATTGAATTAAATGAAATATTTTATTAAAACCAAATTTATATGCTTCCTTTTTTAAGTTAACTATTAGAAAATTCAAAATTCTACATGTAGCTTACATTTTATTTGTATTAGATTGCACTGGGTTAAAACAATGGAGAAAGTACTGTTCTTTTCCAAGCTGTGGATAATGACGAGATTTGGGAGATCTTGGGCATATGTGATTAAAATTAGGAGGCTGAAACAAAGACAGGGTATTCAGTGGCTTCTTAAACAATGCCTAAAACTGATTCCTATGTTGAAATTTCTGTTTAGGGTTAAGTTATGATTATTTTTGCACTTTACTATTTGCGATTATATATAATGTTTCCACTAAAATTTACATCTCAAAATCGGAATCTGTCATTCTTCTCCTTCTTCTTTTTTTCTTTCTTCTTTTGAGGCCCAAGTAATTAAACCTACATGGGGTTCTTTATACTTAAGAATAAATAAAAATAATTTTCTCTGTTGTACAGGGCATATAGAGCAATTTCCTCTTTCCTTTGTTATTTTAGTTTTCCTTGGAAACATAGCAAATTTGAATCCTTATGATAACCTTTGAAATATAGATAAATCTTTCTAGGGATGGAGCCTACTTTCCATTTTTTTTAATGTAGAGGTGCCCGTAAAGTTTGGGGCCAAATAACCTCTAGCTATGTCAAAATGTACCCCCAGAACTAACTAAGAGGTTCCTCATGAGATGCTGCCCTCAGTCTCTCAGAGAGTGAATTCTTTTCTCTTCTTCACTGCCATCTAAAATGAGTAAGACTTTGTCCTAACTTCATAGTCACCATTGCATTTCTTTACATGTATGTAGATCAATTAATGCTTTAGAACTAACATGTTGTGTTCTCCCTCCTATACTGGTATGGAGGGATATTTTTGTTGGCAGGATTACATTGTTTCTCTAAAATTATTTAACCTATGACCTGAGTCTGAAATAGATATAAACCCCTAGTGAATATAGATGTTAATATAGCACTAAGGAATTATGGTATAATGAACTAAATGTAAAGTGATCACTTGCTAAAATGATGGAGTGTTTCAGAAAATGGGTCGATAATCATAGCTAGTGGTGAGGCACTGGGAAAAAACACATTCAGAATTAAACAGTTGCAACTGGAAAGGCATTCTGTATTTCACAGAAACCATGAATGCATTTTATAGGTAGGAGAATTAGTATAGACAGAGCTCAAGTGACTTTTAAGGACATATTCCAGGTAAAGTAGAAAAATTGGAATTAGAACCCAGGGTCAAAGAATGCTAGAGTTTGGTTTTGTTTTGGTTTTTTATCCAGTCCTATTTTGCTATAACTTATCTCATGTCCAGGATGATAATTAGGAAGTTAAAATATGAGCTTTGCTCAACCCTAATGCTTAATAATGATGGAATGTGAAGTGAAAATAAATGTGGTTCATGAGGAATAGTGAACAATTGCCACTAAATATCAAAAGAACATTGTCATCTCCAGTTTATATTGCACTAACATTATTCTGAAATAATATTCTTATATTCTTTCTCTGCTCTTTCTGAATGGGTAGGTTATGCTTTTTAATTGACAGATCTCAAAGATATTATCACTGGATGAATGAGAATCCACAATTGTTTTATCTTCTCCTGGGTTTTCTGTCTCATTAGTCAAATGTTTTTTTTATTTTTACTCTTCCCCTGCTTCTTCTAACTCTCATCTCAGTAACACTTTTGGTTAAAGTTTTTTTTAAAAAAACCTGTTTCAGTAAAACTTCTTGGAAGACTGAGACATAGAGTTGACCTCTCTCCATATTCCAATCTTCTGAGACTAATCTATTCCCAGGGAATTTTCAATGCATTATAATAAAAAAATTATCAACTGAAAATCTCATTACACTTTAACACAAAGGATATTCTATACAAATGTAGTTATAAATGTTCTCAAGTGACCCTTAATGAAAAGATACCAAGTAGGACATACAGGGTCCAGCACAAATAACACCTCTTTTTTTAATTACAAAATCATAATATATAATTCCGTAACATAACAATGTCACACTCAAGCATACCATATTACATATTAGATGAAATGTTCAAATTAAAACTATAAATTCTTACACCCATATTATTACCCTACCAAGCACCCTCAAGGAGGTGTTACTTCTGCTGGGCCCTGTTTTTCATATTTCAAAAATATGAAATTCCCTAGCTCAACAAAACTCTCTGACATTCTTCGATATTTAAGATATATCATTCTTAGGACACTAACTTCATTGGGTTTCACCACGAAATGCTTGTGTAGGTGGAAATAACTTTTTAAAGAAAATAAATATATTTTCAATGTTAGAAACTATAAAAAATCAAACAGCCATATGGATACATTTCTCTTAGGACACAATCTTGACTTTGAAAATATTAAAGGAAGACAACTACTCTGCAAACTAAAAAAATTTTTACTGCAAAAAACCCCAGCTGTGCCTGCATTAGAGCCATTTTAAATATATCTATTTCCTCCAGTGTAGTCCTCTCTCTGTGGGATAAAAAAGGACCTTAAAGAACTGGTGTCCGTATGCAGGTGTTACTGACTTCTTAAAAGGCTTATAGCAAGGATTCATTTCATGTAACCTTGCTCTTCAGGGCTTATTCCAAAAAGTAGGCAAACATCTGTTCAAGGAATTCATTAAGACACGGGATTCTGTTCTTATTCACATATCCAGAATTTAGTACCAGACAATGGTTTAGGAACACTTCATACTTATCCCATAGCATAGATTACTTTAAGATCGGGCTATATTTCTATCGTGACTTTATCAAAGCAAGAATTAGTGAGCATCTATAAACCAATGAAACATCAAAAATTCCCTGAAGTTTAAATAAACTTAATAAGGTCCTAGGATGCCTCTGAAATCATGCTTGGCTTTTCCTACCTTTTCACCTCAGGCTACATCTTATTCTTCTTCTATTAATTGCCTCTGCCAAGAGAACGCTGTCAATTACTCATTGCCAAAACCTGGCCCTTAGAGCAGGGAGTATTTTTATTTCTATTTTAATAATTTAAAGAATGCTTTAGATTTTATTCATATTTTGTGGGCTAAAACATATTCATATTTAAAACAATGATATTTTCAGAGCAAGATTTCAGTATTTTCCTCACCTGTTTTTGACTGCTGTTTTTGCTGCAAGAAGAATTCTTGCTGTCCTAAGTAGTTCTGCACATGCTCTTGGAAACAAAATATATACCGTGCTATACACTTAAATGACTTTTTAATCTATTTGGGATTAAATTGGTGTCAGTTCCGAGTACATGGACAGAGCAGATATGAGAGGAAAGTTTTGAATACTCAGGCAATTTGTCCATATAATAAGGAAATTTATTAATTTAATATCACACATGGGAATAAAAAAAATACTGGATACTCTAAAAAAGCAGTGAGATTTGAGAGCTTACATGCCATGTTCATAGGCGAAGAGGAGAGCAAATAGCCCTGACTGGTGTGGTTAGTGGATTGGGCATCATCCTGCAAACCAAAAGGTTGTCAGTTTGATTCCCAGCCAGGGCACATGCCTGGGGTGCTGGCCAAGTCCCTGGTTGGGGGTGCCCCCGGTTGGGGGTGTACAAGAGGCAACCGATTGATGTTTCTCTCACACATCAATGTTTTTCTCCCTTTCTCCTCCCTTCCCCTCTCTCTAAAAATAAATAAATAAGGTATTTTTTTAAAAGAAGAGAGTAAATAAATTTTAGGAATGGTAAATGGGCCCTTAGTAAAATAGATGGGACAAAATTTGTCTGGATGCGTGCTGACTTCTAGTCTTCTTTCCTGTGACAGAAGTCAATCCCTGGTTGATGAAACTTCCAGGAAAGGATTTATGACAATTGAGTTCCTTTTGGGTGAACTATCATTAGAGACCTAAAGGGAGTTCAGAGAAAGCCACTCCCTGCATATGCTGTTTTTCTAGTGCCTACAGCTCAAAATTAATATAACAAGTGGCATACTTTTGGGTTGCATGTCCTGAACTCTTTCAATCCCCAAACCAAATGAAATCCCACTTAAGGAATAATTCTTATGAAGCAAAAATGGAAAGCTGAAAAAATCCTCATAAAAGTGTTCTCTAATCTCTTTTTCTCTAAATATATATGAAATCCCTGTCTTTATCAGTTTTCACTTTGCTATATCCTAGGGTGATTTTTTAAAGCTTTTTTTACTCCAGTGTTTACTTACAGATATATGTCCTGATGTGGAGTTATAGGTGAAGTAACTAATTGCATATGTGGCTTGTTTCCATGGGTATGGGACAGGACTGAACAGTACAGCACAGAAGTTAAGACTGTGGGCTCCAGATCTAGTTTTAACAAATTAAAATCCCATCTCCTCCTCTTACCAACTATATAATCATGGGAAAATTATTTAATATTCCACCATTTGCTTACATAAACTTAGAAAAATATTAACAGTCTCACAGATTCTTTTAAGAGAAATTGTAACATGTAACTTGATACATGTAAGATACTTTTTACTGTGGCTAGTATATGGCAAGCGTTCATTAGATGTTTCTATTTATCCCGATAAATCTTTACTACTGACCAATGTTACTTGAAAATCCATCATGAAAATCTACTGAGAATTAGGGTTTGAATTCATAACAAATACCCTCCCTATTTCAACCCTTGCTTAATAATTTAAATCATATAATATTATCTTTTTATGGGAACAAGAATTTTGAACAAAAACTTACTACACAGTCATAAATGTTGAAATAGAAGATGTCCTCTATAAATCCAAGAAAATATAGAATAAACTAAAACACTCAAGAAAAATTAGAAACACTCTGCATTGAAGGTTTAGTTCACAATATAACCATTCTACAAGGTTTTCCTCTTCTGCCTGGGTAGAGTTGGTTCCAAGACATCAATTATGTATATTTCAGCCCATAAGAAGGAAGAAATGAAGGAGTGGAATTCAAGGATGTGAACCATAAATCTTATGTGCCAGTTTTGTTCATATTCAAGTGGCTGGAACTTAGTCACATGACCACATGTAACTGCTCAGTTAAAAGTCAGGGGGTCCAATAACTAAAGAGCAAAAGGAGAGAATGGCAGACAAATGGCATGGTCTGACACTACCAATATACAATAATTATAATTTTGTATGTTACAAATGTAGGTGGAATGGAAAGACCCAAGGGAGAAAAGTTAGTAATGGAAAGGAAATAAAAGAAGGAGGGAAGGAAGCAAGGAAAACAGGAAAGAAGGTAAGAGAAGATAATATAAATAAAGGGTATGTTTATTAGATTTCACCTGAAATTCATTTGTTAATAATAACTCAGAGTGTATTAAATGTGAATGGTGGGAACATCAGTGTGGCTATAATGGAAAAGGAATATTAAAAATCATGCAGGGAATCTTAGACTTAACAAGTAATGAATTAGAAATGAAATTAAATAAGAAACTCTTTTAAAAGAAAGAGCAATTTAGTAGAACCATTCTTTTGGAAGATCCTAATGCAAATAAACACAGGATTGATTTGGAAAGGTGAGGCATGGAAAGTCAGGAAGATGAGGAGAATAATAATATACGACCGGGCTGGAGAAAGGGAGAAGAGATAATACAGTAGTTCCCCCTTTATCTTTTCCTGGGCTATGCTCCAAGACCCACAGTGAATGCCTGAAACAGTAGATAGTACCAAACCCTATGCACTGTGTTTTTTCCTACACATACATACCCATAATAATAATAATATAATAGAACAAATACAGCAATATACTATAATAAAATGTATGATGTTTTCTCTCTCTCTTCAATAGCTTTTTATATTTTTCAGTCTAAACCTACTCCTGAGTCTGTATAACTATCCCTTACTTGCAGTAAATGGCTTTGTGTCACTTATTTGAGGGGATCCCTCGCTGAAGTCTGTATGAGCTTAGTGCTTCCTGGTGCAACACATTGTTGTCAATTGGAAAATGTTTCTGTTCATGTCTTCCATCCACAAATTTAATACCTTTTTATATTAACTAAGCGCTTATCACACCCTGTGGATGTAACATTTGTAGCTTGAGGTGTTGCAGCAAAAGTAGCATGAATTTCTTTTTCCTTCTTCACAATTTTATGGGTAGATTTTTTTCAAACCGTAGATGTTAGCAACCTCAACATAGAGTTTTCTTCTTCTTTCCTTATTAAGTTGAGAACTTTCACCTTTTCACTTAAAGGAAGTACTTTATGGCTCCTCTTTGACGTGTCAGAATTTCCAGCATCACCACTCTTGAGCCATTATTAAGTCAAAATAAGGGCTACTTGAACACAAGCACTGTCACACTGAGAGAGTTGATCTGATTACAGTCACTAAGTGACTAGGGCAGGAAACATACACAGAGTAGATACCCTGGAAAAGGGATGATTCTCATCCTAGGCAGGACTGAGATTATATTTCAACACTCAGAACAGAGCAAACTTTAAAACTTATGGATTGTTTACTTATAGAACTTTCCATTTAATAATTTTGGACCATGGTTGACTGTGGGTAACTGATATCATGAAAAGGGAAATATGGGTAAGGTGCGGGGTGGGGGACTACTGTACAAAAGATGCTTCTAAGGAAGAATTGGCAACCTCTGTTAGCAGGCCTTAGGCACCAGGTACTCTAAAGTCATTGACCTATTTGGCACATGAAGAAATAAGGTTCAAGGAGAAGGGAACAGAGGCTCGCAATCCCTAGAGCTCATGAGAGTCAAAAATGTTTTGTTTGCAGAAATTTTGCCAAGGGACGTAACAATCAATATCTGCCACTTCATTGACACTTCCTCCTGGTAGGTGAATATTACCTTAGTTTTAATGAAAAGACTAAGTTGGAGAACCAATGCAATTTTAGGAAAGTGGCTCAAGTTAAAAAAAAAAAAAAGCTTCTTTATTAAAATTCAGGATTTCATCACCAGGACAGTGAGAATGAAACTTGGCTTTCCTTTTATAAAAGAAACAATTAAATATTTCAAATTTTAAAGAAACTGAAATATAAACTTAAGCTCTTATATCACTCAGTGAGAATATTATTCTAATATTATGAATTAAGTTATAACTAAAATATAAAATAAAACCTATGGTACTGATATATTTGTAACAAAATGTGTGTGGGTTTTTTTTGTTTGTTTGTTTGAGAAGTAAAGATTCTAACTATATTCTTAATACTGAGTAGCTCTTCCAGAGAAATGCATTAATGAATTAAAAGTTAATTATGTATTTTCAAAAAAATACAATTGCAGCATCCTTACTCTTTGAAGCTTTAGGCAATTCACCACCTTTAGAATTAAGAGTTAATTAGAAATCTAAAATTAAAATTATTGTGTTAATAGAGGTTTCATTATTTTTCAAAGAAAAATTCTTAGATCTTTTATTGATACTATTCCTTTTGAATAACATGATCAGCATACATTACTTTAACACTTTAAGATGTTTTCAAACTAACTAATGGCCTTAATTTATCTTAGAGTTTTAACTATTTGAGAGCAAAATATAAAGAAAAAATATATTAAAAATAAATATAACAAAAGAAAGAAGGGAAGGAAGGAAGGGGAAATAAAGAATAAAATAAAGTTAGGTAATTGCAATTTAGTAAATTTTAAAAATATTGTTTCTGTTTAAAGCATTTTTATAAAAGATGAATTGTTAACTAATACGTAACCCCTGGATAAGCTGCATATTTGTGTAAGAGTTCCAGGAACTACCTTCGGGAAGGAGGCTTACTCCAGCAACCAGACGGTCTGGCTCTGGGAGACTTGCTGATGCTCCACCATAACAACTGGACCTTCACTTGACCAGTTTCTACATAATCATTGCAGTGGTCTGTGCTGACTTACATGGCAGAGAACTTTCAATCCCTCTCCCCCAGTCTCTTTGTTCTACTTTCCCTCTCCCTCCTAATAAAACCCCCTGCCTGCACTGAGATGTTAAGATGGACTCTGAGATGTGAGTCCCCCATCTTCTCAGGTGGTCCCCCATCTTCTCAGGTGGTCAACACTTGAATAAACGCCTTTCCTTGGCACCAGCACCTGTCACATGAGTTTGGCTTTTGTTGTGACAGGCAGCTAAACCTGCCTTTGGTTACAAAAATTCAGATAAACATTGTTTGTTAACTTTTTTTGTTTATGTTGTTACAGTTCCTGATTTTTCTCCCTTTTCCTACCTCATCCCAGCTCCACCCTCTCCCCTCCCCACACCAGTTCCCATATTGTGGTCCATGCACACAGGTTGTGTGTAAGTGTTCTTTGGTTAATCCCTTCAACATCTTTCATCCCATCCACCACCACCCCCACCTCCTTTCTGCAGCTGTCAACCTATTTAATGTATTAAAGCTTCTGTTACTGTTTTGTCTGTTAGTTTATTGTGTTCATTAGAGTTCATATGCAAGTGAAATGATGTGGTATTTTTCTTTACTTGGTTTAATTCACTTAGCATAATTTTCTCTAGGTCCATCCATGCTGTTGCAAAACATGAATTTCTTCTCTTTTACTGCTGTGTAATATTCCATTGTGTAAATGTACCACAGCTTTTTTACCCACTCATCTACTAATGGGCATTTAGGCTGTTTCCTAATCTTGGCAATTGTAAACAATGCTGTTATAAACATAGAGGTGCATTTATTTTTTGTGTTGGTGTTTCAGGATCCTTGGCGTATATTCCCAGAAGTGGAATTGCTGGGTCAAAAGAGTTTCATTTTTAATTTTTATAAGGATACTCAATATTGTTTTCCACAGTGGCTGCAAACAACTTCATTCCCCTCAACAGTGAACTAGGGATTGCTTTTCTCCACATCCTTACCTGCTCTTGTTTGTTAATTTATTGCTGGTAGCCATTCTAACAAGTGTAAGGTGATATCTCATTGAGGTTTGCATTTACATTTCTCTGATGATTAGTAATGTTGAACATTTTCTCATATGTCTATGGGCCATCTGTATGTCCCCTTTGGAGAAGTGTCTGTTCAGATCTTTGGCCCATTTCTTAATTGGGTTATTTGTCTTCCTGGTGTTGAGTTATATTAGTTCTTTGTATATTTTAGAGATTAAACCTTTATCAAGTGTATGATTGGTAAAAATCATCTCCCATAGAGTGGGTTCCCTGTTTGTCTTGCTCATGATTTCTTTAGCTGTACAGAAGCTTTTTAATTTGATGTAGTCCCATTTGTTTATTTTCTGCTTTGTGTAGTTGTTTGCAATCTTTTACTTTAAAAATAAAGCTGCAATGAATAATAGAGACAGATTCATAAATAGAGAGCAGGCTGACAGCTGGAGGTGGGTACAGTTAGTGGGTAGAGGGACCAAGCAAAAAGGAAAAAGGACTCATGGAAATGGACAACAGTGTGGTGATTGCAGGAAGGAGAAGGATATATGGGAGACAAATGGTAATGGAAAATATACAATAAAAATTTTTAAAAATTCAGGTAAACAATTTATCAGGAAGAAAAACTTCAAGATTTCAGACACAGTGAAGGCAATAGTGCAAAAAGCAATGCACTTAACTAGAAATGGGGGGTTGCTTAACAGTACATATGCTAAATAGAAAGTCTTTCAAAACACCAGATGCCAGTGTTAGTATAGCAAAACATAAACTGTAACTGAGAAATCACTGGAGGCTCAGTGTGGACAAGTCTGAGTTAAAAACTTGAGAGTGGGAGGAGTTTTAAGAAGGAAAATCCTTTTATGAGTTTCTCGTCCAGAGCTCTACCAGTTTCCCTCTGTGAAGATCAGGGAAAATCCCTCTTGCTCTTCCAAAAGGAGGAGAGGAAAAGTAACTATTTTGAAATAAGCCAGAGTATTTTTTTTTTCCTAAGTAATGCCTGCCCTTAGGAGAACCAAGTAACCAGAGCCCAATCTATTAGAATCTTATTAAAGCCTAACCAACCTGAGGGGAGGGAAATAGCCAACCCCAGCAGCTGTGGCCATCCAGTCCCCACCTACGGATGGGGAGGACATGAAGGAGGACTGTAAAGTGGGTCTGGGGAGTTCACAGTCCTGAGACCACAGGCTCACTAAAAGACCGAGACCTATAATAATTAATTATATGGCTTTAGAACACTGCCCCTCCCCCCACACCTTAGCACCATACCACTCAAGGCCTGTTCACCAGGGTTTCTTCTACCTAGTACAACATGTCTGGCTTTCAACAAAAAAAATTGCAAGGTATATTAAAAGGCAAAAAGCAGTGAGTAGATTATTTTGATTACAATAACTGTGTCTTTCTTTAGGCACAGTTTATAGCTCACAACATCCACCTGATCCCGTGATGAGAGAATAAAGTTAAACAGCACATCTGATCATTGTGCTATCTGTTGGATCATAAAAAAGGATGGTAGCTCTTTAACTTGACATGTAACAAGAAATTAATTAAGATAGTGAGTTACCAAATCATTTTTACTTATTTGTGATATTTTACTCAATACCAGATAAATGTTTACCTTTTGTTGATATAACAGTGGTATATAACGGGGATATAATACACAGAACAATATTACCTTCTTTAAAATCTTTAATCAAGATATTAAAAAGTGCTAAGCTTTTTCCCACATCCTCACAAGGAATAAACATACAGCTTTTAGAAATAATTTTACCTTTCACAAAAAAATTAAAATTTGAAAAATGTTTATTAAAGAAGCTCTTTGTTAGAATGCTATTTAATTATTAGAATTGAAATCAAAACACAGCAAAAGTGACACTTTGGCATATGGTCTACCAGTAGTAATCAATATTTTTTCCCAGATATTTTCACAAGATTACAAGTTATTCGGGCCTTGGCTTCAGATGTGAGCATAAAAACAATATGAGTTATTCACAGCTCCAGAACTCAGGTTATCTCTAACTTTTCCCATTTCCTTCTTTAGGATATTATGCTTTAAAAACTTGGAATTCATTACACTAAAGATTGTCAAGCTACCTCGTATTGTTTTAGGAATGTAAAAAGTGGCTTGTTTTTCTCTTTTCTGAAACAAGTGGGAACCCTGAACACCATCTTCATAGGGCATTTTGTTCCTTGTAAGTATAATTTCCAGTCAGAAGTTTATTTTGCAGGGACTAGTAATTGCTCATCATAATTATCACTGGCTACATCTAAAGTTCAACTACAGTTTTTCTTTACACAGGAACAGAGGTTTTGCATTCAGCTGAACCCCTATTAGAGTTCTTAGATCTTAATAAATATTAAATGGCCTAATCTCCTATAAACTTAAGATAAATTTAAGGATTAACATTAAAATCATCCTTAAATTTGCCACCTAGATATAACAATTGTAACATGTTAGTAGATTTTTCCTATCTTTATTTATACCTGTGCATATCTTTGAAAATTGGAAATACACTAACAGAGTTTTAACATTGCTTTTTTCATTGCAAAATAGAGAGTGAATATTTCCAATATTATTAAATAGCCTTTGAAAACATAATTTTAATGGCTACAAGAGAACAACATTTTTCGCTTAAATGATCAAAAGATTTGTCAAAATTCTTTATGTTACTCAGCATGCGTGGATTTGATCAAAATGATCGCATTTTTCTTTATTTCAGAGACTTCTCATTTCCTTCTAAATGATCAAAATATATTGGTGGGGCTGCACTTTCTGTTTTCATTTCACATGAAGCAGTTATGAAGCAGGATGAAAGCGTTTAGCGTGATGCTGCAGCTGAAAATCACGAGTTCCTCGCTTAAGGGATGGCCCTCGCCCTGTCAAAACAAGCTGCTGCGCACTAACTAGAAAATTTCACTAGGGACTCTCTAAGGGGACAATGGAATCTAGGTAGTTATATTTTCTTTCAAATAGAGATTTTTTTCTTTGAAGGTATAAAAAAAACTCCATTTGATTAACTGCCCATCCATACTCACTGGGTAAGGTAGAACCCTGGAGACCACGGTGGATATAGGACCAGAGAAGAAAGCATTTGCTCTGTGTAAGACCAAACGGGTTTTTGTTGGCATTCTACCCAGAATAATGGCAAATAGAGTCTCGTTCTAAATCTAAGAGTTCTTTTTGAACACTTGCTGCTCATTCGTTTTCTTGCTCAATATTTGCTCCCTAGGGCTACTTATATCTCTTTGGGAATGGTGCAAAGAATACAATCAAAACCAAGCATTTATTTTGTTTTCCTGTTTACTTTTTTCTTCCACTGTGCAGAAAAGACTGTGCCTTGTATGATTTTAAGTAAAAATAACCCGTTAGCTGATCACTGGAGGAAAGAAAGCTAAATTATACTCTCTGCATGAAGAATATTATGATAGTTGGGTAAGAATATCCATGGGGCATTCTGAAAGTACACACGATACAATCCAGGGGTAGAGAGTTAAGGAAAAGTAAACAGCAAAGTGGGGAAAAACCATCATCTGGATGTTCTAAAGTACACAACAGGGCAGCCTAACTTATTACATAGTTTTAGGTAAAATCCATAGATTTGTTGTATACTGTAAAGTATACGTAAACTGAAGTAAAAGCAATGCGCCTCTGTATGTGACATGTTTTTATATATAATAAACTAAATAAGCAGGAGGGGAAGAATGCTCCCTTTACATTTGTAGCAATTCTTACGGGCAGGAGAGAATTGGTATTCAGTCCTTTTGACCTTCTCTGAAGTGGCTGTGTTTTACTAAATTCTTCTTTTGGGGAAAGAGCCCATTTTCCTTTTTCTCACCAAGTATGTGTTCCAAACGGAAATGACCACCTTCAATAAACCCACCTCCCTGATTGTCAGTGTTAGACTGGGTGAACAATAGATACTTGTCCACAACCAAGCAAGTCATAGAACCCTTCCTGTGGTATAACTACGGGGCACACAAACCATTATTGGTCGGTCAGCAACCTTCCACAGTATTTTCTCATTTGAGCTGTTAGTAAAGTTATTTCCTCTTTGGTGATAAGACTTTAAGAGTTGAAGTGTATGCAGCCTTACTTCCAGGTTCACTAAGATGTCTTTTGGAAATAATGAGGTCCACAAAAAAAGTAGAGCCAGAAAGGAAAAGGATCCTGGCTCTTTAGAGAACTTTTGAAAATCTAATGTACGTATTTTAACTGATTCGAGAGGATGTCCATGAATTTTGTACTGAAATAGAACACTGTCATGTAATACAAATAAGTATAAGAGAATTAGTGCAGAGCCTAGCTGTGCTTGACAATATAGTGTTGTCTTATTTGAGAGGAATTAAAGGGAAAAATAAATTATCCTGCTTTTTCTAACTTTCCTTTAACCACTTGTTTTAAAACTTAGACTAAGAGATATATGATTTTTAATCATATACAAGGGTTTTTCTTTTTTCTCTGGAAATCACAAATTTTATTATAGGGTATACACTCACCATAAAATGTCATAGTTGTCCGTTCAAATATATGAAGGACGAAGAGAAAAGGGATAATTATAAAAGAAAATCATTGGAAGAAAAGAAAGTTCACGAAGAATGTAGAGCTAAAAAGATTCAAAGCTGTATAATTCTCATCTATGAAAAAAAGCTGGTGCTATTGAGATATAGACATTTAGGGTTTCTATAAAGTAAATTTTAACCAATATTTGTTTAGCAATGATTTGTTCAGCTAAACATTTCCTAGCAAGTGTTAGATCTGTGTTAGGTTTTTAAAATATTGCAATTAATTAACAAATATGGTCACTTTAGGAATAAGATATGGATATGTGCGGAGGTATATGTACTTTTGCCAGTTTCTGATTTGGTACTTTGTTTAGTAAAAACCTATACAATTTGCTGTCAACCAAAAATTCTCTAAAAAAATAAAGCCTGTTAAATTAAAAAAAAAACAACTCTACACAAATTTTTGATTCAGTCATTCAGACTGAGTTTATTTGAAGAGTAGTCATCATTTATGAACTTGTAAAAGTACTGTTGCTCTGAGGGAAGCATGTTGGTGTGAGGTACGTAACTATGACTTGGCAGAACCAACCCTGATCAGACATTAGAGTTAGTGTCAGCCACAATATACTAGATGCATTGACCTTCATTTGTCTTCTTTAAAACTTCAAAAATCAATGAGATAAAATAAGTAAAACAACTGCTGACTGGCCTGTGTTGCATTCTGATGCCCTAGGGGTATAACATTGCCCTGAAATTGTTTTGGACTTGTATTCAGATGCTATTCATTAGCATAACATGATTGAAATGTTACCATAGATTTTATTTTATATTTTTCTCTCTTTTTTCTTTTTCCTCAATCCCTCCAGCCTCCATCCTACTATGCATGAGTCTGTCTCTGTTTTGCTTATTAGGTTATTTTGTTCATTAGAGTCCACATATTAGTGAAATCGTATGGTACTTCCTTTTCTCTGACTGGCATATTTCACTTAGCATAATGTTCTTCAGGTCCACCCATGCTACTCCAATGGGTTTTTAAATCTGAGTTAAGAAAGAATTTAAGAAAAAATTTCTGAATTTTCTATCTGAGACAAAAACATTTTTGATTTTAAAATAAATGCCCTTATTATTTATAATGTCCAATCATCAAAATGTCATAAGTTCAAGTCTTTGAATTCCATGTTGAATTTCTAACTAAAAACTATGTCGACTTTCTTCATTTTATTTGCATTATTCTAAGCATTACATATGACATGACAACACTGCATTGAACCCTAAATTTTGCACTCTAAGTATATATTTGCTTTGGGAGAATTTAAAGACAAAGAGTAAGAACAGAAAAAACATTTAAAAGATGGTTTAATTAAAATTACAATTCATTTCTATAAGAAAAAAAACTATATACATCTGAAAGAAAATAACAGCCGGATATTTAGATAGAATATTATATGGATAAACAGCCCAAGTCAAGAAATCATAAGAAATATGTTTTAGTCTAGATTTTATTCTTAAACAGCTGTGTGAGCAAAACAGTGACTGTGGCCTTCATTTTCATCTCAGACATGATTTCCACAGCTCTTCACAATCTATGATGTCTAATATCTGTGAGGATCAAAGAGGCTACAACTTTATGATGGTAATGGCAGGAGAGGGATGGGAAAGTTTATAGTGCAGAGAGCGTAGGCGAACTACAAAGGGCCTCCTAGAGGAAGTCAGTATTTTAAGCAGCACAGAGTAGTAGGAAAGAGGAATTTTAAAGGGGAAAAAAAGATGACATGCAAAGATATCCTAAATAATTAAAGTCAGCCAAAAATGAGTATTCAGAGCATGTATGCTAAAATGTTTTAAAATTTATTTGCACATTTGAGGAAATATGACAGGTTATTCCCAATCCCAGCTTCTAGATTCCAGTCTCTGGTATCTAAATCAAGACTCTGGTACCCCCTAGCTTTTTTGATTTTGGCAAACTACCTTAATTTTCCTGTGACCCAGTTTCTTTCCAGTTTGGGTGAGCAGAATCCAAATGAATGGTAGACTAATTTAAATAAATGTTTTTGGGTGATGTAACATATTGTTTTAAGATTCTGATTGGTTTAAGAACTATTTATTATATACTCAGGATGTAGACAGGTGATGTTCTAGGAGTTCAAATATTAAATAAAAATTATATTATAATATAGGAGGAATCTAAAACAGTGGTTAAGAATAGCATCTCTATAAGCAAACAGCCTAGATTGAATTGGTGGCTGCAGCTCTTCATGTTTGACTCTACAAAGTCACTCTACTTCCTTGTTTCCATTTCCTGCTCTACAAAGTTTAAAAAAATAACAACACCTAGAATTATTTTGAAAGTAAATTAAGAATAAATGTAAAGAACATAGAAGGGCACCTGACATATAGGAAGGACTTTAAAGAATGATTAGTATTGTTATTGCTTAAACTCCAGAAAGAATAAAAAGAATTTACCAAAAACCAAATAGCAATATTTATTATCAGTAATTTTCTTTACTAAGTAAATTTTCTAGTCTTTCTAAAATATATAAAGATAGTTATTCAGATCTTAGATCTTGTCCATTATTTTCAAATTAGCAAATTATTACACACACTTAACAATGACATGCTTGCTTTATCTCACAAAGCTCTTCCTTAGTGAACCTGAGGGAGTTGGGTCTCTTTTCGTCTTTTCTAATTGTCCAATTTATATGTTCTCCTGCCAGTGGCTCCTATGATTTGGAATAAAATTTTATTATTTAACTCATTCCTTTAAGGGCTGAATTAGAACAGCCTTCCCAACCTCCAGAGAATCCCAGCCTGATTACAGGGCCACAGAGTGAACATAGTCATTGGTCATCTTCTTCCACCCTTAGCCAGTACTACTGCTTGCATGCTACCAAATTACCTGACAGTGGTCAGGCCAGCCTCAGAGGTAATGCCAGTAATTCTATAAAAAACTCAGTGTATGTTACAAGTATCTACGTAACTTTAATTAGTTCAAATTAAGTAAAGTTTTAAGGTGCAATTCCCTGATCATACTAGCCACATTCCAATATTTCAGCAGTGACAGGTGACTAGTGGCTGTTTTGGGACAGCACTGACTAGACTATTTCTGTCCTCACGGAAAGATTTTTGAACAGTTCTACATCTGAACATGAATGTGGTAAGATATCAGCTGACCAGCAAGGTCTTTCTTTTTAGACAACCATTCTCTCCTAGCAATATAGTACCTCCTAGCTAATTTCTTGCCTAATATTGCATTCCACTCAGTTATCTATTTTAAGTAAATACTAAATTGTATGTGTCAGTATTTTAATGTATAGTCCCTAAGCACACAAGCGAGCATAGTTCATAAAATATTGCAAAGAAGGCAAGATGCATAATTTCTCCAGAAGTTTCTGTTAATAAGATATTCATGGTAAAAATAACAAAGCCAACAGGAATTTTCTTGTATTAAAAATCTAAAATTCACATTAGAAACAAAAATGCAAAGATGTTAGAACTAGTACCTCTAAAGGCCTGATGAAAGGGCAGAAATATTAAGTAAGTAAATAAAAGCAAATCACTAAATATTTACATGCGGATTAAAAACAGAAAAGCATTTTTCCACTTAACTACAAAAGGCAAATTTTTCTTATTGTTGCTGAGGAGAGAGAAACTAAAAATGTTCTAGTTGAAAAAAATGCCAACCAAAAATAATATTTAGCCCCTGATTATATTGAAATTTATAAAATGGCATTACTATTCTCTTTAATGTGCTATATATTTTAAGAGAATAAGCATAAAAGTAGAAAATATAAAAATAAATATTTAGCATTTTATTATTAATTTAGGATTTTTCAATGGCACTGGTATTTTCTTAACTTTATATGCTATTACAAAATCTAAGCATAGAATATCTATCATATTATTTAAATACTATCTTTCTGAATGTTGAATTGCTCTCCAAATGGTTATTCATTCATATTTACTATTTATATATTTATTTGCTCAACAAATACTCCAGTCCCCTGACATGGGTCATAGTCCGCTAGGTCCTTGGAAGACAACTGTGAACAAGAGAAATCTGAACCTTCCTCCTGGAATTTACTACACTGGAAAGACTGACATTAATCAAATAATCACTGGTGAATTTAAAATTACAACTTATTTTTTAGAAAGAATTTTTGAGAGCGCATTTAAAGGAAACTGAGGATAAAGAGCAGTTTGTTTTGAGGGAAGAATTATTGAAATCAGTACTAAATCTGTGTGAAAATGTTTTTGTTGAAGAAGAATTATTTCGGACAAGGAAAAAAAAAGGTGAATGGAGGCTGTTAAGTCATCAAAAGACATGAAGAAAATGCAAATGCATGTTACTAAGTGAATGAAGCTAATCTGAAAAAAATTTCATACTGTATGATTCCATCTATGTGACATCCTAGAAAGGGCAAAACTATGGCATTAGGGAACCGCAAATTAAAACAGCAATAAGATACCACTGCACCCCTATTTGAATGGTCAGAATCCTGGACACTGACCTCCCTAAAGCTGGTGAGGATGTGGAACAGTAAGAACTCTCATTCATTATGTTTGGGAATGCAAAATGGTACGGCAGCTTTGGAGGTCAGTATAGTATGGCTATTTTCATACAAAAGTAAGCACATTCTTATGGTTCAGTCCACCCATTATATTCCTCAGTATTTACCCAAATGAGTTCAAAAGTTACTTGCATACAGAAATCTACCCACAATACTTATAACTCTCATAATTCATAATTGCTACTTAGAAGTGACTAAGATGTCCTCAGTAGGTAAATGAAGACATAAACTGAGGCCCATCCAGACAATGGAATATTATTCGGTACTAAAGAGAAACAAGTTAACAAACCATGGGAAGACATGGAGAAAGCTAAAATGCATATTGTTAAATGGAACAAGCCACAGATAAAAGGCTACAATATCGCATACTACATGGCATTCTGGAAAAGGCAAACTATTGAGACACTAAAAAATTCAGTGGTTGCCAGGGCTTAGGGAAAAGAAGAGGTGAATAAGCAGAACAGCAGAAGATTTTTAGGGCAGTGAAACTATTGTGTCTGATACTATAATTGTGGATACATTTCATTAAAAATTTGTCCAGACCCATAGAATATACAACACCAGTGTCAACCCTACCATAGACTATTAACTCTGGGTGATTGTAATGGGTAAAGGTGGGTTCCTCTATTGTAACAGATGTATTACTTTGTTGGGAGATGTTAGTAATGGGGGAGGCTATACTTGTGTGTGGGCAGAAGTATGTAGGAAATCTCTGTACTTTCTAGTTTTGCTGTGAACCCAACTTTTCTCTAAAAAATAAAGTTTATTAGAAAATGGAATGAAGCTGGTATTAAGGCAGTAAATGAAGGTGAGAATACTGTCGGGTGACTCTGGAGAGACAGACGTTGATCAGGTAATACAGGTATCTTAGGGCACAGTAAGAATATTTATCTTTATCTTTGGCACAAGGTGAAACAGTTAAGATATTTTAAGCAAAAAGGAAAATAAAATGCACAGAGTCCCATTTGATTAGCTCAGTCTTGCAGGTAGCATAGGGAACCAGTAACAAGATGGCAGAGCGGATATGGAGGAATATTTTGGAAACCGTTTTAGTAGTCCAGATAAGAGAGGACAGTATCTTGGTCTAGTGTAAAAATGGTGAAAAATGCATGAAATCTAGAGATTTAGGAAGTTAAAAAGTAACTTATAATCAATTAAATGTGAATACAAAGGAAACAAGAAGAGTAGAAATGACTATATTTTCTGTTCCATAGAACTGAATAAATGGGGTTCCATTTATTGAAAAGGAGACAAAGAAATGACTTTAGGGGGAGTAGTATGAGTTTAAATTTGACATGATGATTTTGAGGGCCATTCTGGTTAGTTTATGTGTATATGAACCTGAGAGTTTATGTCTTAGCTGGAAATATATATCTAAACATCAGAAGCATACAATGAATTAAGTCTGTGGCTAAGAATTCGGGTGAGGAGATTAGCAATAGCTAGTGAAAAAATAATAAAATGTGGAGAAGAAAATAAAAGAATTCCAAATTTGTCACTGTACCAACAGCTAATAGCCTCGTAAAAGAGGATGATCTTTTAAATTTGAATAAAAATAATCTTCCTGACCAACAAGTAGAAATCAAAAGTACATCCAAAGGAAGAGAGACTATCAAGAAGCAAAATGTGGTCAATAATGTTAAAATATCCCAAGAATTAAGATAAGGACCAAAAAATATGCGTTAGGTATGATGACATAAAAAACAATCATTAGTGACACTAGTAAAAGCTCTGTCAGTAAAGTTATGGAAGCAGACGGCAGACCTAAGAAGGAGATGAGAATTCAATACAAAGGGTCAACTTCTAAGAAATTTGACTATAAATAGGGCTGAGGGAGTTAAAGCAATAGATAATAGGAGAATATAGCTTCCGAAAAAGTGTTGGTGTATGTATACATGTGTTTAGGTAAGGAAAATGGAACGTGTTTGAATGCCAATGAGAAATTTCAGGTGAGCATATAGGAGAGCAGTGGTCTGTAGAGGCAAAACATAACCTTGAACTAAACTTACACATACTCTAAGAATAACATGTTTGTACCTTTTGACTCCTTTTATACTTATATCGATATTGTATAATAGGCAAGGAAAAAGTAATATATCAACTTATTCACATGAGAAAATGCAGGCTCAGATTATTAGACAATTTATCAGTGGCAAAGCCCGTAGGTCTCTAGACTTTCAGTTCATTGCTTTTTTAATAGCTCAGGGTGATAGTAGAACAGAAAACTAGATGAAAATATTATAGAAGGAATGGAATCTTTGATTTGAGAGAGATTTTGTTCTTTCCTTTAAAAGGAAGAAACGTGAAAAATAAGGAGATATAATAATAAAAGTCCATATCAGTGTATCAGTCTACTCTGACATCTTTTAAGACATGTTCTCTATGACATAGTTTTGAAGTTCTAGGAGTAATACCTGTTGTTTTCTTGGGCCTTGTATTTCTTAATCCTCCCTTATCTAACAAGGCCAACCTCTTCTGGTCTGTTAACATTCCACACCTAGTATACAACACAGAAATAGTCAAGTAAAATGTGCCACTGTTGGCCTTGGCTGACTATTTCCAATATAATACTTGCATGTTATATTCCTTAATGATCTAATTAATAATATATGGACCTAAGCATTTTCAAGACTCACAGTATCATTTCAATTATCTAGGTCCTCACAATGCAGTTTTATTAATAATTCACAATGGTGTGCTAAATAATGAAATCTTCTGCTGGTGTCAGTCATGTCATCCAGCCTAAAACCTTCCCCAGACGTGGCCTTGTTTGTTGTACACAAATGCTATTGGCAGAACTCTACGGGAAAACATGTTCCTGCCAATCAAACCCTAGGAGGTAGGGAACCTGCTGACGGATCCACACTGCAGATTCAATTCTGCAAAACATAAAACTATGTGTAAATGTCTTCCAAAACAAAACATAGTGGTCCAATATTGAAATGTAAATAAAAATGGATTAACTACACAATCATAAGTGTTTTTGTTTAAAGTGTGAAAATATTATTTGAGGAGAGAATATATAGAGAAAAATGTGTATCACCCACTATGATCAGGAATATATATGCTGCATTATTTTACCATCCCTAATGTACTCAGAGCATCAGTAGCTGACTAATTAGGAAAGAATATTAAAGAACAGGAAATTAGTATATATTTTTCCAGAGTGGCATTTCTGTAAAGTGAATGTGTTACCAGTAGATAGCTTGTCTGGACCTCTGGGAGTGGGCTGAGAACAAGGCACAGGAGAAGCCATTGGGGGAGATACAGCTAGGCCAGGGGAACTGGACCTGGAAGCAGCTTGTGCACTGAGCCATACTCTTCGGAGATGAAGCTCAGAGGTTACTGTATTGAGGGCATGGTGTGCAGCCAATCAAAGAATTCTTTCATGTATCACCCAGGGCCACGGCAAGAACACAGAGTTTTCTAGTGGCAGGTCACTGAGTATGAGGCCACATTGCCTGGGTAACTGAGCACCTGCCCCCAGTGTGGAGATCCTGCTGCTGGCTGCAGGTGCCCTGTCTCTCCCACCGGGGCTGCCCTAATCACTGCCTGAGAGGTCACGTGGGGTTTACAGGGTCTCTTTACTCAGGTCTTTGGTTTGGCCACTCTCTGCTGGTGGGCCCCAAGTGTGGGCAATTAGCTGCATGCAGGGATGAGGGCATGGGAGGTGCGGAGTTGGCAGAGTGCCAGGGTAGTCTCCCCTCCATCGGCCATGATGGTGGCAAGGGGAGGTTCTTACACTGAGCATGTGAAAGACTAGCAAGGCAATTGGATACAAGAAAAAGACCCCGCCCTGGCCGTTCTGGTACCAGATTGAGGGTGGGAGCAGGGGAAGGCAGGCACATGTGCAGTAGAAGTCAAAATGATGGCAGTGGGAGGTGGTGGACCAAAGAGACCTGTCAGTCTGGCCTGGGGAAAGAATTGGTTGGGAGGTGGATCCACCAGAAGTGTGCAAAAGTTTGGGAAGTTAATTGCTTATTCCGAGAAAAGTGCCTGGTCTGTCCCACACCCAAAGCTAATATAAGCCCAGAAGAACAAAGAAAAACTCTCTCTCACTTGCTATTGCTTGCTGCTTGGGCCCTGTGCATTCGGATGGTGCACTGTCCTATCCTCTTCACGGGCCATGTGGATTTAGCTGTCACATGGCCAATGGACTCCCGGAGGGAGTCTCCTCTCTTTCTCCCTCTCTCACTACCTGTGAAGCTACACCAGTGCATTTGTGCAGTCTCCAACCTAGGAGCACAGCACCTTGTGTCCCAAGAAGGCTGCGCTGGCTCCATATGCAGCTTCCAGGAGGGAACCTAAAGCCAGACAGCAGCTGGGAATAAGCTAAGCTCCCTGGAGGACCGCTTAGCAGCTGCTTTGGTCTCCAAAGGACAGTACTTTAAAATGGAGCAGGAACCCTGGACACTGCCCTTTGTTTTGGTCGTGATGAGGATGGCTGGGTTTTGGCTGGGTCTTGGCTGGGTTTTGTGGAGGAAATGATCTTTGAGCCTGGAAGTCCCCCATTCTCCCAGATCATTCAACATCTGTATAAAAACGTTTTTCCTTTCTCACCAGCCTCTGCCTCTAGAGCTTTCCTTTTGTGACAGCAGGAAGGTGAACCCCCATTTTTGTTCAGTAACAATGGTTTTTAATTTTGTCTATAAATTGTTAGCACTTGGAGAGCATTTTTAAAGTTATAATGCCAATGTCATTAGCAGAGATCCTGATTTAGTGCATCAGTGGGGTGGCCTGAGCATCAGAATTCTTTCTTTTTCTTCTGTTTCATCTGATGTGATTCAAATGATATTGAAACTACTACCTTAAAACCAACTTTCCAACAATATGAATTAAAATGGGACAAAGGTAGGTGGGTTTGTGGCTTCCTGAACCCAATCTAAGTCAAGCAGTTGACCCGAATATATTTGTCTAGATAAATGAGGTCAAGCTAAATTTCTAATTAAAAAGGAATGGCTAGGATCCTCACTGGTGTAGGTTGATTTATTTTATTGATCGAATTGAAAGTCCTCACCTCATGAAGTTACAGTGGGGTGGGTAGACTTGGAGTTTTGATGAGAAAGTAATTGTGTTTCTTCTAGGCAAACTATTTTTACCTGTTTCTAGGACTTACAGATGCAATTGTTTAAGCCAGAATTTTTATGAATTATACCACTGTAACTTTCACTTTCTATTCTAGGATGAATAAACTTCAGGTCCTTGACAATAATCTTATAACCTTGCTCAAAATTGCAAGTACTTAGATGCTAAATAATATTTCCTTGCTACCTTACATAATCCAGCACTAAGCCATTCCCTGCCACAGACTGCCCTCGATGGGGGTATGCATTCACTGATCTGTCAATTCCTGATTTCTAATAGTGACACCCATATTTGTCTAGATTTTTAAGATTGAAAACTCATATTTAATGATGTCATCCTCTTTACTCCCCAGAATCAATCTACCATCAGATCCCAATAATATAGCTTCCTAAGAAATATCTCCTAGATTCTCCAGTTACTTCCCATTACCAAGATTACATCCAGAATCTATTTACTTCTTTGTTGGACACAGTACATTCATCTTGCATAGAATAAGAGTCAATATTTTAAAATTCAAATTTTACCATGTTCTCCATTTCAAGAATAAACCATTTTTGTATAGCATTGATAAAATAATTTCCAGTAAACCCCAGGTAAGCTTTTTTTTTTACCATGTAGAGAAAGTTAAACAATGACTCAACTTCTGTTAACATTTACTCTTCTCCTGAAGCATACCCAAAGAAAAACAAATTTATTTCGTTATTTGAAACCTGAAGTCCTGGTCTTATACCCTGTTTTATAATATTACAATGTACATAGTAGGAAGGACAAAGATTTTGGAGTAAAATGTACTGAGTTCAAATGTTGGCTTCATCACTTACTGTTTGACCACAGGCAAGTTTCAAAATCTCTTTATATTCAGGTTGTGTGTGTTTGTGTGTATGAAATGTGGGCTAATGAAAGGCAACTTGTTAAATTGCAGTAAGAGTTCTGTGGGAAAAAATAAATTTCTCTGTATGTTTGCTATACTATAATGCTTTGAATATAGTAGGTCTTCAATAAATGGAAGCTCTTACATATTTTCTTTTGCTTTATTGTTGTTATTTGTTAACATGCTTTAAAAAAACATTTTTGTTTCTCCACAATGAAAAACTTTCACCCGGGAGAAGATGGCAGTCTTTCTTCAGAGAGGTTAATTTCCTTTTGTATGATTCAGAAACTAATGGCTGAGGTATTATTTCTTCTTGTTTGCTGTGGAAACTTAAACCAAAGGAAACATCAAAACCTACTCTGGCTTTGTTTAGTATGTGTCATAACTTAGAGATTCAAAGGATCCTTGCCTTTTAGCTTCCAAGTGAAAGGGGTTTGTTTATGGTGTCTACAAAGGTAAGAACAAAATTTGCTAATTAGAAATTGAAAAACTTAGTCAATCAACAGGCCTTTGTTGTTAGGTTTTGATCTCTGCAAAAGGAGGAGTTTTGCTTTTGCCTAAACGCATGCGAAAGGCAATTTGTTGCCTTGCGAAGGAGAAGCAAAGGCTGCTGTTCTACTTACTCTGAACACACTGTGAATCGAAAGAGAAGGCTGTTTGCTAGCTCACCAGTAATAGCGTTTTTGATACAAAAGAAAAACCTAAAAAGACAAACTTATTTAGGCTTAAAATTATTCATGTTTGTTCTTCCAATCAAGCACCACTTGGGACAAATTCTTTGGTTCAAAATAGCAGAGAACCTGTATTGGGAAAGAACCTATTTGTAATCAGGCGGAAACTATTACGACCACTGTGGCTCTTCTCATTCTCCCTACGACTATTTTTTCTCTGTGAGAAATCAGGGAAGTCAGCCCGCTGGCAAGGAGAGGAGAGACTGCAAGAAAAGGAGAGAATGTGAGTGTAAAGTTCTACTATAAGGAGGTACCCAGGGAAACGGCATTTGAGTTGATCATTTTATTTCATTCACCTGAATATTGGAAAGTGTGCGCGCCTTTGTCATTTAAATTGATTTGGTTAACAGATGACTTAAAATTATTGAAATAGGAATGTGCGTGGAAAGGAGTACCCCACCTTCGCCCCACCAAGAACTGTGTGTGGGAATCTGAACCTGCAAGAGAGGTGGGTGTCCCATGGCATCCTGGAGACTGAAGCAAGAGTGACCCTGCAGCAACAAGGATTTGCACATTGAATTCTTTCAACTCAGATATGATTTAAAAGAATAGCAACAACAATGTCAAAACATTACCTATGTTCTATCTCCTCTTTCTCACTGAAATACTTGTTCTTCAATGCCGGATTAATTTCTGTATTCTCTGTAAAACTCTGTTCCCACTCACAGACTTGTATTCTCTCCCCGATCTGCCTTACACGCTTCCTTTGTGCAGAGAGGCTCTTTTACACTCTGGTGCCAGCATTATGCAGGGCAGGCTTTCAGCAAGGCAATTTGGAAATATGCATGAAAAACGTAGGTGCATGTGAGGCAGGGAGTAGCACAGGAAGGGCTCCAAGGCTGTGCTGCTGTTACTGGCCAGCATCCAGCGTCCTGGTTGCCAGGAAATGTCTTTTAGCGCTTAGGTAGAATGCAGCAAACCGAGGCAAGGAGGGGGAGGGAGACACGTCTCACCCACTAATTCAGCAGCCCTGATCCTGGTCCAGTAATATTGCCAGGTCTTCCAACATCACCATGCTAACATGGGAGGAGGGAAGCCCTTGACATTCTATGCGTCATTTCCACTATCTGGGAAAGAAAGCATTGAAACCATGCTTTCACCTCAAGGGCTGAAAGGCGGAAGAGGGTCCACGGTGCCCAAGAAAGAAGCCCATAAAACAACTTTGGTTAATTGCCTACCTCTGGTCACTATCTGTTTTACCAGGGAGTCCCTAATGCTTACAGAAAAAGCCCACAAATAACTTCGGGTAACTGCCCCCACTTTAATTAATGGCCTCCTGTCACGTAGCAGTTTAACAATAAGATGAACAAGTGGAGCCTGGAGCAAGATAAGGATTTGGGCTCAGACCCCCACACATACCTACGTTTGGGTAGTCACAGCCCCCCACCCTGAGAAAGCTGGCACCACCTTTGCCCGTCAATCCATTTGTGACTTCTTTACCCTATCCTGCCAACTATGTTAACAGTCCTTCAGAACAAAGGACTCTCTTTCTTGGCTCCCTCGGCTCTCTGACCACCTGGCCTCAAGTCACGCCAGGCGCTGGCCACCCTCACTTTCGCGGCTCTTCCCCCGCTCTGCCCTGAGCCTCTGTGCCTTTTACCCCCCACCTTATTAGCGAGGCCCATTCTCCTCCACGGGAACAGGTAACTAATAAACCCTGATTCCATGCTGATAGATTTTCTGATCTGTGATTCTTCACATGTGTTGACAAGAAGAACCAGGTCTCTCCCATTAACACACACACCAGGAATTTGTCTTAAGAAAATAAATAAAATGTGTTCAATGATACATGCACAAGGATATTAATTAAAATATTAACTATAAATTAAGGAAAAAGAGAAAAAAATCCTAATGTCCTAGCACCTGGGATTGGTTAAATAATTTTGGAAAATCAAGAAGAAAAAGGATATTATGTAACAGTTCACATGATAATACATATTTATATTTACATTAAAATGAGTTTTACATTAAAATGAGTTTAAATACATTTATCAAACAGAACATTAATTACAAAATAACACAGTATTTGGATGATACCATGCTTTTATATATATAAATATATATATAACTATATATAAATATATATAAAATATATATATAAATATATATAAAGTTTTTTTGCTTTTTCTCCTAAAATTTTATATTATTCCGCAATTTTTATCTTATACTCACTGGATAAAAAGTGCATTTTAGTCAGGTACTCCAACTCATGTTTATGATTTAACTATAAGTTCCATAATGATGGGGATTTTGTGTTCATAAAAGCCCCCTCCCTCACCACGTTGTTAGTGACAGTTTCACATACCTACACAGTCATTGTAATGTTTGCCAGGCATCAAAGCCCAGTAAGACAGGAACAGGAGTCTGCAGCCAAGAAAGTAAGGGTTTATTATTTGAGGAGATGGCACCATGCCCGGCCTCGCAGGTAAGCAGTGCTCAAAGACGTGGCTCCCTCAGTACTTCCAGATGATGGCTACATAGGGAAAAATCATTGAACACGGTGACTGAAGAAGTTAGGGTTGTGGTCTCAAATGATTGGTCAGTTCTGGGGTAGGGGGTAATTGATCAATACGTCTGGTCCTGATGTCAGCCACAGCCTTACTGGTCTAGCTTCATTTTCCTGGATCTGGATTTGAAAGACGACTGAACCTAGATGTTATCTTTAGTATGAAAAAATCTGTCTCTATGGTCAATAGGCCTGAGGCTTTGTTCCCAAGTTTGTTTAATGTTGATCAGGGCCTCATGTCCTGAGGGCTTAATGGTTAAAGAAGTGGATGTTCAAGGGAGAAAGGGACAGGTGAGTCAGGGCGCTGCTGTACGAGGCCAGTATGACTCAAAAGGAAAGAAGGGAGAAAAGGTCATATTAAAGAATTGAAGTTTCCACAAAGTTACAATTCGAAGGTGATTTTGGATTGTTTCTAGAAAGATTATTGATTCCCAGGTCTTTCCTCCAACTCTTATCTGAAATCCCAAGAGACTAAACTCTGGAGTCGCTGAAGAGTTTTAAACTGCACAGGGGTAAAATCTCAAAGTCTGAGATTCTAATTCTAAAGTTGTTTTGGTTTTGAGAACAGGCATTGGGCATTCTGAGGGCTGTCTCCTTGACTGACCTGCGTTTTATCTGTAATGTATTCTAAAGATCACTTTCCTTGTCATTACATTCTTAAATCAAGCATATAAATGCCAGGCAGAACCACTAGATGGTCTGCATGCATTTTACAGTGGGGAGAGCAGAGGTGAGAGCCCTGGCCTGATGAGCCTGATAATGAAGCATGCCTTTTAACCCCTGATGAGACACTGTGCAAACCACATCTAGCAGAGCTTAACTGGTGTAAAGGAGCATCAGCAGCTTCCTGATCGTCCTAACTACAACGTTGCACAACATTGGGATTGAATGCCCCTTTACAGTAGCAATATAGTATAAACCAAATGTAACATACAGATAGGAAAGCCTCATCATTTGAAAGAAAGAATAACCCCACCCAAATTAGCTACTTTTGTTGAAATAAAGGGTGGTTCCTCTCCTCCACATAACATTATGCTCCTGCACGAGAAGATCTAGAGATACATCATACCTTCCAGTCAATGTTTGTCTTATTTTTTTTTTTTGCCATGTACATTTTTTTCTTTTCTTTTCTGTTTTTTCCCTAGAGGCTCATATCAACCCGCACAACAATTTAACGCTTCCCAAAACTGACTTGGAACCTGACAACAATACGATTTTCAGAGGAAACCTTCTGTTAAAAAAAGAGACAACAGACCCCAAAAGGAGTCACTTGTGCTAAACCCCACATCAGCAAACCAAGACTTAATACCTAAGCTAATGACAATTTTAGCCTCTCCCAGGAATGTCACCTTTAACCGGTCAATCTGGAACTACCAGGTCAACTCTAGTGAGGTAATCCTCTTGTCCATAGAGTCCTTCCTTCCCCTAAGGGAAAGTGACCCTGTCACACCCCCTTCTGGCTACACAAGCCTTTCTCTGAACTCCTTTCTATTTGGTAGATAGGATGCTGCCCAAATCATGAATTGTTGAATAGAGCCAATTAGATCTTTAACTTTACTCAGTTGAATTTTAAAAATTTTTTAAAGATTTTATTTATTTATTTTTAGAGAGAGGGGAAGGGAGGGAGGAAGAGAAGGAGAGAAACATCAATGTGTGGTTGCTTTTCACATGCGCCCTACTGGGGACCTGGCCTGCAACCCAGGCATGTGCCCTGAGTGGGAATGGAACTGGCGGCCCTTTGCTTCACAGTCCGATACTCAATCCACTGAGCCACACCAGCCAGGGTGAAAAAAAAATTTTTTAACACCCTATAAAGCAAATACTCATTGCACATTTACTCGTGGCTGTGTGTCCTACCAGAGGGACATGGGAAAGAATGACAGGATCTTACCCTCAATGAGGCTACAGAAAATTTGGGGGATAACATTATTAATAAAAAAAAACTTATTCAGTATCTTCTGGATATCTATGTCAAGGATAAGGGTTGTCAAATTTAGCAGATAAAAATACAGGGCATGTATTTAAATTTGAATTTCACATGGAAATAAAGAACAAACTGACAGTGACTAGGGGGGAGGGGTGGGGAGAGGGAGTTAATGGGGAAAGAAGGCAAAGGGGCAAATCAAAGAACATGTAAAAATGACCCTTTGGCAAAGACAGTGGGGTAGGGATTGACTCTGGGAACGGGTGGCGGCGGGCGGGAGAGGGGAGAACAATGGGGGAAAAAATGGGACAACTATAATTGAACAATAAAAAAAATTTAAATTCCAGATAGACAATGAATAATTTTTTTAAATATAAGTATATTCCAAATATTGCATGGAACATACTTATACTAAAAAAAAAATATGTTCTTACTCTAGGATTTAAATTTAACTGACTACTCAGTATTTTATCTGACTATTTTCTCAAGGAATGATTTTCAAACCACTGTTGAAAGCAAATTAGAAATCAGTCCTACTTAACAACTAATTAAGTCTAGGAACCTTGCAAATTGTGTTCAGTATGTTGATATCAAATATTTGATAGGAAGAATATGCTATGTGCAAATTACAACAAACAGTCTGATGTTTGACTGCTGAAGCCTATAAACTGTATCCCTCTCGCCTCCCCTTCTTTCTCCACATCTGAGCAAGTGGATACGGTAGCCTAATGTTCCATCGGGAAAGAAGCTCAAACCATGCAGGCCCTGCGGGCACTCGCCCCACCCGCTCCATCCCAATTCACCATTCTTAACTGTTGTGAAAACCCCCAAGCCAATTGCCTCTCTCTGCTATTTCAAGTCATTTTGGAGCTGCTGGGGAGCCACTTTGTTCTCCCCAGAAAGCTTCTTATGTGTGCAGTAAACCTTTTCATACCTTCTTGATGTGTGTATGTGGCATAATCAGCATTGACACCTGAACGAACTTTTGAGTGGGAAAGCTGCTCCCATTTTTACAGAGTGACTAAAATGCAAATTAAAATTGTTTTACTCCTCCACTGAAAATACGTCCAGAGACACAACTTGAAAAATTCTAGTAGAAATTGCAAGCCTCCTCTGGTGTAATTTTCAGGTAAGATATTACAAATGTAAAATTAATGATTTTATTTTAGAAGCTTGATCAGATGCTGTGATTTCCCAGCAATGAAATTCTAACATCCCAAGTTAACTTTATTGAATATTTGTGCCCAGGGGCTGAGATATGGCTACATCTACATCAGAAAGACGAAATAATTGCTCTGATAATTCTGACACTAAGAAACAACTGGGAGAAGAGTAGCTTCAGGGACAATATTCAGTAGCTAATTGTTCAGCTCTTCAGTTCACATTGCTTGTAGACACTGAGTCTACTTTGGGAGTAAATCAAAGTGAATAAAGCTCAGCTGGAATTTTGATACCAGCAATATTTTTGTTGCTTCCTGAAAACCAAAACAATTAAAAAATGCAAAATGTTGGGGGCAATGCAAGATATTAAAATGGAAACTATGCTCAACAAAAACCATCTCAGAGCACCTGCTTTGGATGAACTTTCAATCGTTAATTAAAATGAAACTCTAAAACTTCAGGAAACAAATAGTATAGATGCTAATCTGCTGATGCGAATCAAACAATAACTTCAGGCTTTAAATAGAATAAAAAAATACATTTTTTCTTACCTCATCCCTTTATTTAAGATATTTCTTCGAAGTTGCTGAATTGACATTCAATTCAAGGTAAAGCAATCTTCACTCTTTCTGATGAGCTAACTGCTCGAGTTTTGGCTGCAAACGGTGAATCCTGACTACTAACCCCCAGGGTGTTTGAATGCTATAAAAATGGTGCCAGAAAATGAAGTTCAGGTCTACAGGTAGTAAATACGTACTTCCATGAAAACCTAGAAGTCATGGCAGTTGCTCACCTACTTAATACTTGAAGAGCATAACCATCCTTCATAGTAGAAATCCAAACATTAAATTATTTATTCTTTTACTCTTTTATTAACCCGTCCCCAAAGCATAATATGGTTTAGTTAGAGATAATTGAAGTGAGTGTTTATTAAGATGATTACATGACACTGACCTAAAAATGATAACATTTTATATAGCCGAGGCTTCTATAATTATGATCCACAGAAGCATTTTGGCTGGCTTACTCAGGCTGGTTTCTAAATTACCCAGAAACCTGTGGAAGAACCAGAGAATGTGATTTTTATTATGTATGTCATCTGCAAAGTTACAAACCGGACAGCTGGATGTCGTTTTGAAGATATATGCAACTTAACTATATGCAACCTGTGATTTATTCTAAAACTATTTCATCAAAAATCCGTTTTTAAGAATTATTGAACAGAGGTTAAAGAAGTAAAGTTAGAGAGGTCTGAGATAATAATGACACTGTCAGAGAGAGAGGATCCAGGAAATAAGGCTGGTTAACAAGAAAAAGAAAACAGAAGAGAAGCTGCTTCAGAGAGTTCAGAGAATTGTTTAGGAAAACACTGGAGTTTTGCTTTACAAGGAAGCTTATAGTAGAATTAAATAAAACTCTTAACAATTGCTTGATGTCTGGATATACAAGAAAGTACATAGCAGACCTAACTGAATAAAAATGAAAGAGAAATAATTTACCTCTCATTTACTTTGTAAGTAAACAAAGTAAGACACTATTTGAGCTTTGCTATTATAGCAGTTAAGACAATTATGTCCATGAGTCCTTTCTCTTTTTTTTTTTTTTTAACAGTGTGGCGATTGCTGGGAGGAAGGGGGTATAAGAGGGCTTAAAGGTAATGTAAAAAAATGCAATAAAGATTAAAAGTAAAAATTTTTAAAAGAAAAATAAAAAATTTAAAGACAATTATGGTTAGAGGAAAACAACAGATTACCCTATTTCTTAATTTTTTTATTGTGATATTTTGTACACAAACGAGTACATGAATTAGTTTTATTTTAATGTTTTATTGTTTTCTACATTGTTTCTACTACAATTATCCTTTTGTTTTTTCCAACTTGTTTATTGATGTCGATCTTTTACAGTGGAGTTTTTCCTCAAATTTTCACGTTTTCTTTGGCTTTTGAATAATTTTAATGAATTAAGGTATTGAGAAAATACTGAAGCTTTTTATCCAGAGCTTTCGCTGAAGAGTACTGTGCAAGTTACTTACTGTGTCATTGGCGTATCTCTAAATGCGATTGTACTATTGTCTTGGGATTATAAATTAACGCAAAGAGAAGTCATCCACTTTTTTCCCAGGTGCTGAAGGGGAGGGTAGCAGTGTTCTGGGAGCTATGATGGGGAAGGGGATGGAAAAGGTCACAGTTCAATTCAGCTTTTGATATAATCCCCTTGTTAACTAAGTGATTGCTCCCATCATCTACTGTCTAAGGTCCGTGAGCATGAAGTATCTCTGCTTCAATTGTTACAGTGAGCAAACCACCAGGCTCTTCTCTATCTGGGAGGTGGGAGGGCAGTAGCCTAGTGGCATGGGCTTTGGGAGACTATCTGGTTCATTTTACTACCCCTTGTGTAGAATTAAATGTAATACTCCAGTGTTAAATACCTCCCCTCAAGGTACCTAGTGCCTACTATTCTCTCTATAGAATGTGTCAGATTGTTTCTCGTTTTTACCTAGGGCAAGTTCTCAGGTTTTATTTCTATCCACTCGGTGAACACAGATTTTATCTACCCATCTTCTAGAAGTTATCAGTTGCTCTTTCTTCTCCCATTCTCTTTGTCCTTAGGAGTTTTTATCTTTTTAACCCATTGAAATTGAAATCTCATTTCAATTTAGTGGGCTTTGAGAGAGGGTAGAAGACATGTACAGTTTTCTGAGTTAAGTAGTCCAAGGTGTATTATTTCCGCACATCACCAAGCAATTAACTAAATTCTGATACTATCTCCCTGGAGACAGCATGGGTTCCCACAAGCCAGAGGCTCAGTCGCACAAGACTGCTCTCCTAACTCGGACACCATTCATAAGTCCTCATTGGCACCTGTGCTTCTGAGGGACAAGCTATAAATCAGAGGTTGGTTCCCAGAGAGCTACTCAGGTTTGATTCATTTCCTACAGCTGCTCACAGGATTCAGGAAAACAATTTACTTGTTAGAATACTAGTTTATTATAAAAGGATTTATTCAGGAACGGCCAGATGGAAGTCTCCAAACCCTGCCTGTTTAGGCTTTTTTATGGGGGCTTCATTACATAGGCATGATTCAGTGGTCATTGACAACTTCCAAAGGTCGTGGGTATGTGACTGAAAGCGCCAGCCCTGTAATGACAAGGTTGATTCCTTGTCAACCAACCCCCATCTTTAGTAGCTTTCCGAAAGTCACCTCATTAAAATAAATGCAGGTGTGGTTGAAAGAGGTTTGTTGTGAATATTAATGAAACAGTGGAAAATTGTAACAATGGGGAATTTTAACCCACCCCACCATTGTTTCTGTAAGTGCTGACTCTGACTTATGTGTAGTTTATACATAAACAGCATGTTTGTATAAGAATCCTAGGATCTAACTTCAGAAGACACAGACTCCGACCTTCAGGCATCCCAGCTCCAGGGGATTTGCTGATTTTCAGCCATGGAGCCAGGATGACATAAAGCCAGGATGACTAAGACCATCACTTGCCTCATCTGAAAGGACTGTGTTCATCTGCATGTGGAGAACTTTTCAAACCCCTCCTTTGATCTCTTTGTTCTGCTTCCTCTGTCCCTCCTTATAGAAACCTCTGCCTGCACCGAGATGTGAAGATGGGCTTTGAGACAGGAGTCCCCATCTTCCAGGTGGCCAGCACCTGAATATAAATCCCTTTCCTTTATTACATCGTCACCTGTCTCTTGAGTATCGGCTTTCGAAGTGGCAGGCAGCCAGAACCGCGTTCAGTTGGGTGAAGACACCTTTATCGTTCTTATTACTCAGGAAATGCCACATGTTTTGGGAGGTCTGTTACAGAAACAGGGATGAAGACCAAATATAGATGCATATATTTCTTATAAATTAAAATATCACAACTAGAAATCACCACATTGCCCTTCCATTCTTATCTTCAGGCTCTTCTCCCAAACTTACTAAACCTAAACCATATTTTCATCTCTTAATTTTTGCTCATTCTCTCTCTCACACCCTCAGCTAGGAGACCTATTGTTCTTTTGTTAAAAGATAAACTGAAGCACATTAAAAATTTTAAGAGTTTATCTGACCAGAAATGGATTCTAATCAGACAATACCAAACCAGAAGTGGTTAGGAGCACTCCACTGACAGGAGCTTGGGAGAAACATTTTTTCTAACCCTCACCTGAGAAGGACATGTTTATTGACTTTAGAGAGAGGAAGGGAGAGAGGGAGGGGAGAGAGAGAGAGAGAGTGAGAGGCAGTGTGAGAGATCTCCGTTGCCTCCTGTAGGCACTCAGACCAGGGATCAGACCTTGCAACCTAGGTATGCGCCCTAACTGGGGATTGAACTCACAACCTTTGGGTGCATGAGTTGATGCTCCGACCAGCCGAACCACCTGGCCAAGGCAGGAGCTTGGCGAGAAACATTTATAGGGAAGACTGCTAAAGCAAAGCAAGGAAATTATTTGGCCACTGGTTAACCTATTGCCTGGAAGACCTACTTAGCTATTTGTTGTTGGCTGTCCTTAGGTTTCGATTTCTTAACCTGGAGGCATTGACAGGCTTAAGTTTTGGTTTGTTTATATAGGCTATGAAGACATTACTGTCGCATCAGTCTAATGGGCTCTTTGTTTAACTAATTTAACACTTCAGGATGCTCTTTCTTCCCATGTATCAGTATTTGCCCATACTTCATAGCCAAACCATACCTAGCATTTTTTGTGAAGTAATTTATCAATCCATCTTGAATTAATTTCTTTTTTCCCTGTGTTTATGTAACCTCCAATCGCACTTCTCCTATAAAACCAATATTTTTCTGTCTTGATTTAAGATTTCTTTTCCCTCTAGATTTTACCCTCCTTGAAAATTAAAATGTGTTTATCTCAGTAACTTCCGTATTGTCCATATAATATAATGCCTATAATTCTTATTTAAATGCATATTGTTGAATTAAAACAAATTGAACCCTAAAGCTTCATAAGATACAGTATTTCTTCTTCATCTTCATTTCTCTTTCTTTTTTTAGGGCCTTCTAGGAGCCCAATGTGTAAGCAGTTTTATCCAGTAAATATTAATACCCAGAACCACATCTCCATTTCCGTTTTCATTAAAATCAAATAACTATTAACTGAACCCTTACTGTTAACTAAAATCAAGCTAATATTATGTGAATGCCTATCATGTGCTCAGCACTCTTTTTGGAGTTGAGAAAACCATACCATTAGTATAAGGTTTTGAAAATTGCTTTATTTAACTGTAACTGTAGTTAGGGAGACAGGACTCAAAAACATGAAACAGTTAAAGGCGGTACAGAAGAAAGGTCTGGATTGTGGGTTCAGTGAAGACCCAGATAAATGGAGAAAAGCCGTGGGCATAATCCTTGTTGCAGAATGGATACGAATTCAAAAGAAAGGGAAGGGAAAAATCGGAAAATTTAACATGAAAGAGCAGAATTTTTAAATCCCGGAGAAACTCTGGAATTTCATGAGCAGATTATTCTCACTGGAGCAGCAGTGAGTCAATTCTAGGGAGCTCTGAGTAGGTATGGATTGGCTATGGATATTTGCAGTATCAATGGTTTAAAAATAGAGGCATTCATATATAAGAAAAAATGGCATCACTAATCAGAGGGATATGTTGCTTTAGAAAATTTATGTCAAGCCCGGAGAATGGCTACACTGGAAGAGATTAACTGAAAACCGGAATCAGCCCAGAAATTCCAGATCATGGCATCTTATCCCAGGAATATAATACTAGCAAGGCAATCAAGAGCAGGAATAAGAGAGAAATTTTACTGGACAATGTTCAGTACACCTTCCATTGCTCATTCCAACTAGATTTTTTTTTTTTTCCTGTTAAGGGACCATATTCTGGAGTCGCTTGCTGATGTTCTGATGTTGTAGAGGATGGGCTCAAGGAGTCCAGTTTAAGGACAGTTGATGCAATCTAATTCTCAAGTGCTAAAGGCCTGGGCTAGCTAATACTTCTAAATAAAAAGAGGAATGTGCCCTGTTAGATGTGAAGACACTTCAAGTGTTAGATAAGGAAGTACTAAGAGACAAAGTGAGATAATCGCATGTGCTTAGACTTCTTTTTTTTTTTTAATTTTGCTTCTTGCTTTTATTTCCCTTAATATATTTGAAATTATGGTATGATTTTTATGGGAATTTTCAGCACGTGTAGGATGTTAGGAATCTAGGGATGCTGGCCCTCATCTTCATATGCCTGTTAACCAGGATGATATTTTTTTCCCTCTAGAGCATATTTTATGAGTGGGTGGTTATTCATCCCATGTGAAGCAGCTATGTAGGCTTTATCTGAGTAAAGCATATGTCTTTCATATGCATGTTGTTTGTTAAAATTATAGCAGCTCAGATATTTTTTTCCTCTTAAGGCTTTATCTTTTGTGTCTGTGAAAATGGTCTGGAATATATGATACATTTCAACCTGACTTTTACTCTAAATGTCTAAGTGTAGGTCTTTTTGGAGTACAGATTTTGAAAGGAGAATGATGGTGAAAGAAAAGAAAAATGACTGGAGGCTTGGGACATTGACAAAGACACCCTAAAAAGAGAGGAAATAAGTATATCAAGCACAATGGCAATGCTATCGCTACCAAAGACCAACTTTCTTCAATTTCAAATTCCATGTAGGACCAATTACAGGTGAATTATGAACCAGAATAACCACCGGAAATATGGCAGCATATTTCTAAGAACTCCTTGAAACAGAAGATTCACAAGTTTATGTTTTTGTCATTTGCTTCCTTTCCTGTCACCCTTGACTTCAAATTAAAGGTTGTCACATTAGTCTTCCAGGAGCTACAGGACCAAAGTACCTCCTGACATCGTTCCATTTCAGGGATTCTGGTGCAGAAGGACTTGTTACATTAAGAATAAGACTTTGTACTAATTACAAAGGTCAACTAAAAAGTTTCACTCCTAAATCTATTTCAGAGGATGCTCTTGATATTTGGAATATAATCTATCCTGAGACCGCTGCTTTTAATGATTATCCCGCTTCCTTTATTTCCATTCTTTTTATCTCCATCAGTGAAGGAGTCACACTGTGAAAATAAGAATTGTCAGACTGGAGGTCATAATCAAGTGAACTCTTATTGCATCTTTAGTTTGGAATTATGTTTCCTTAAATTATGTTTTAGGAGAAAATCAATGGGTATAAATAAAAAATGTTCAAGGATGAGAAAAATAGACTTTGTGGTGAGGTGTTTGAAATATATAGTTCACAAAGAAAAAAATTCATAAGGCAAATATTTTTGCTTCTGGGGACTGAAAAAGATGAGCCATAAATTGTGATTGCTTTATATTAACAATTTCCATCTTCTCATATTCATAGTTGCTTTAGCTAATGCAAAAGTTAATATCTTAATATGATTAGATGTTTGTTTTGGTGAATCGGAAAATGTTATATATGGAAATAACACAAATGTACAAAAAATATACTACTTCAGAAAAAGCAGCAAGAATTAGATATTCCAGTGATGCAGGATCCCATGGTTCTCAATTTGCATATAAATAATTAATATGAATACCCAAATAATGCCAGTTTTTGAGTGTAATTCAATATGAATTATGCAGAAACACCTCAAAAATCCCTTTAATAGTCAAGGGAATTAGACCCTCTAAGGTATGTCAAAAAAAAAAATCATTTCTTTAAAAAAATGAATTAAAAACATTCAGGAAAGGAAATTTTCTTGATCAACTATCTTGTTTTGTGTGTATGGGTGTTTTTAAATGTGTGCTTTATCTTCTAGAGATTAAAGTAGCTTTCAGGAATATGAAAGCGCATATGAGTCCCTGGTAAAAGAATACTGTGAAATTATACAAGTACCAAAAATGCAGAATGAATATTAGAAAGTATGGCGGCAATCCTGTGAGTTAGCTGCAGAGAAGAGACACTTGGGCTGAAGGAGGAGTTAAATGAGTACATCAAGGGAGGAGTACATTCATATTGTTGTTTTTTAAGTTGTATGTCAAAGAATAGGGATAGTAATTCAGTACATGTGTTGGAGATTTGTTGGTTAAGAGGTTTTAGGTAGGCTACACTTAAAAAAATACCAGCATATGAAAACACTAGGGCTACGTCATGGGTAGGCCAGTATTTGATAAGAGTTTTCCCCATCTGTTAAGGGGAATGATTGCCTCTGATTGTCAAATTGGCCTAGACAGGGGAAAGAGTCATTAAAGGAAGAGCGGTTTCAAAACTGTTTGTCTCAATTGGTCATTTAACTTTAATAGAAAAAGACTGGTTAATGATTATAATGCCTCGTAAAACCTTCAGAAGGAGAATGTGTTGTGGATCATTGGTATGTGTGTGTAACAGTTTCTAAGTTATTAGTGCTTTTTTTTTAAGATTATATTTATTTATTTTTAGAGAGAGGGGAAGAGAGAAAGAGAGGGAGAGAAACATCAATGTGTGGTTGCCTCTCGCATGCCCCAAACTGAGTATCTGGCCCGCAACCCAGCCATGTTCCTTGACTGGGAATCAAACCGGCGACCCCTTAGTTTGCAGGCCCGCACTCAGTCTTCTGAGCCACACCAGCCAGGACCTAAGTTATTAGTTTTTAATATCAGTACTTTTTAATGGAAACAACTTGACCAAAATCTGTCACAGAATTTTGATAGCCATTGAAAGTAAGTTTAATGAGGAAAGAAAAAGAGCGCTAATTAACGTTCAAAGAAGGCATTTCTCAGAGCCAATGTCAATGGCCCCATGGACTGCTCACCACTCTGAAGTTTTGGTAAGGCTCCTTGAAATACCTCAGTTTTTTAAATTTTTTTTTTATTTTTGCACTTCAGTGGGTAGGGTTTAATGAAATGCAGCCCTCTTGGTAAATACCGGGACACAGTCGATTATAGAGCAATGTACATTCTTGCTGTGCCAACTTTGTAGTTGCATCCAGCTCCTGGGAATTTAGGGAAGTCCAGGCAATAGAGCACAGTGGTCGATGTGGGGGTGGGGGGGCTCGAGAATTAGATTGCCTAGTCTTAAATTCTGAAACATCAACTTACTAAGTGTCTAACTTTGGGTGAGTTACTTAAATTCTTTTTAACTTTGTTTCCTCATCTATAAAACAGAAATAATAAGAATACCTATCTCTATAGGGTCGTTGTAAGGACTGAGTAAATACATGGCAACTACTTAGAGTAAAACCGGCACAAGCATTGTGCCAAGTCAGCAGCTCTCTTCTGATCGTGTTTTTCACAGCCTGATTGGCAAGCTGGGCATGCCTTCTTTAGTGTGTTTGTAAAGTGGGCTCTCCATGTGCCCTGTTAGAACACGATTTGGTTTTTAAATTGACTTTTTTAAGCTAACCTCAAGACCTTATATTTCAATTTTCTAAATATGGCTTCTTTCAATAGTAGCTCAGAATTTCTATTCCTCATGTTACCGAGCAACCTGGGGCTTGGTCACCTGGCGCCTTTACATATGACCCAACGATTAGTGTTGAAGGAAATGTTTTTATTAACAGGGTTCCAACCTTGGGGGTGCCGAGAGCACTCCTGCTCAGAGCCATCCTCTCCCCTGAGACCCAAATCTCCCCTTGCTTTCCAAAAGGCTATGCCCAGAAGTTCCCCATATCCTTATCTGTCCTTAAGCCTGTCACACAAACAGATCTCCATCTTCTCTGGAATGTGCACTTGTGGGTTCAGAGTTGCCATCCTCTCTCAGCAGCTCTCTCCTTCAGGATCTGGAGTGTACTCTTCTCAGTCTCTGTGCAGTGGTTCAGGGAAACACGTGCCGTGTTACACTGGGCCATTGTGGAGTCCAGGGAGGCACACGTCCTAAGAGAGTGACTTCTCTGTACATCCTTCAGAAAAGCAGGAGTCCGCAACTCAGCATTTCTGGTCACAGTTCAGGTCTAGGCATCTCTTACGAGTCTGGGTGGATAGGCAGGTCCCTGCAGCTCCATCAGCTCCGCCACCATCTTCTACAGTCAGGCCTCCTCTCTTATGGCCCACCACGTGACTCTCTCTCTCTGACTTTCAGACCTCCTGGTGGATGTCCTCTCTCACTCCAGACTTCATGGCTCTCTCTTCTTTTTTCAGCCTGCCCTAATTTAATTGCTCGGCCCAGAACTTCCGGCATGACCACATATCTGGCCCTTCCTAAGGCATGTTAGTGTCCACCATTTTTGCCAGTTCCCCTGTGTTTTTAACCCTCTTTTTGGCTGCCATCTTTAATCAGGTAGAAAGTTCCCAGTGACACACAGGCATCCAAGGAGCAGATGTTGTATGAACCCTCCTCACTCCAGCTATGTCACAAGTCCCTGAGCATCCCCAGTCACATGCACAATTCGTCCTCAGTAGCAGGCCTCTTCCCCTCAAGAGGGCATAGCTGTTAACTTGCCTTTTGTTATGCAGTATATCTTAAACACTACCATCCACTCTTCCTTTTCCCCAATCAAGGACTGGGGCTTGGTCCTCTACTTTCAGGGGACTCATGCTCTGTACCCCATTATACTCATAGTAATCCAGCCAATATTAAATAACAGAGAAAGAAGAATATATTTTACCAATCAATCTATATTCTTATTTCCTATTTCTTTCTCTTCTTTTCTTCCTCCTTTGACACTTGCATCTGAGAAGGGGAAAGTACAACCTTTGTCTCCTTACTTTTTGCTGAGTAGAGAAAAAACACCTTTAAAATACTAGATGATAGACAAATGAATGCCTTGAGGGATCTCTACCTTATTCTCTACTTTTATTTAAGTAATTTAGAAGGTAAAGTCCTGTAGAAATCACCTGGACAAAGTAGGTCAAAAACTGATTTTTCAAAATTCAGCTTCATGTAAACAGAATATTCAGTTGGTGGATTTTCTCTCTCTTCTGGCTTACCCACTCCATTTCAAAATATTGATATTCAAAGGTCTTGTCTTGGCTTCTCTATCCTTTACCTCACCCCACCCTCTTTCCTTGACTTTAGTCTAAGTTCAGAATATACTTTAAAAATAAATCCTACTGTATATGTTGGTAAGAAATTTTAGTTTGTATCTGACATTTAAAGTTATAAAGAAAATTCTCTGTCAAGCCACTATTTCAAGAACCAGGATGCCTAAGG